>JAULLG010218013.1:0-15315 GCA_035668355.1 Sarracenia leucophylla
GGCGAACACAGCTGCATTGGTATTCCCAACAGTGTTTGATCTTCGACCAGACTTTATCGAGAATAGGGAACTACTGGTATGAATATGAATGATATCGGGCTGGTCAGTCTTGATATATGACTTTCTATATCTAATTGGGTGCTATTCGGGTGGCCATGCGCATAGGCCTTTCTTCTCTATCCGTCTTGACAATGTTAAAAAAGGCTCAACCCAAGCCTAAAAGGCAGTCAGTAATTTTAAATTCCAAAGTATTGTAATTCTTTACATTTCGATGTACTCTATTTTCTACGCACATTGCTATTGCAGATCACTTAAAGAATAACATGCCATATAGAAAATAAAGGCCCCTCGTGCCTACGGGCAGGATTGAGAACGAGATCTCTCTTTTCGGATCACGTGTCCCAAGAGGAAGTGAAGACTAATATGCCCACGGGCGGGATTGAGAACGAGATCTCTCTTCCCGGATTATGTGTCCTAGTATAAATTAAAGACATGAAGACCCATTGTGCCTACGGGCAAGGTCCTAAGATAAGATCTCTGGCCTGGACTAAGGGTCCCAGCCAGAAGGATATCGACAATAAAGACACCTTGTGCCTACGGGCAAGATTGAGAACGAGATCTCTCTTTCCGGATCATGTGTCCTAGGAGGAAGTGAAGACTACTGTGCTCACGGGTAGGGTTGAGAACAAAATCTCTCTTCCAGGATCATGTGTCCCAGTAGAAATTAAAGACCTGAAGACCCGTTGTGCCAATGGGCAAGGTCCTAAGATAAGATCTCTGGCCTGGACTACGGGTCCCAGCTGGAAGGATATCGACAATAGAGACCCCTGTGCCTACGGGAGGGATTGAGAATGAGATCTCTCTTTCCAGATCACATGTCCCAGGAGGAAGTGAAGACTGTTGTGCCTATGGGCAGGGTTAAGAACGAGATCTCTCTTCTTGGGTCACGTGTCCTAGTAGAAAGTGAAGATTGTTGTGCCTACGGGTAGGGTTGAGAACGAGATCTCTCTTCTCGGGTCACGCGCCCCAGTAGAAAGTAAAGAGCTGTTGTGCCTACGACAGGGTTGAGAACGAGATCCCTCTTCTCGGGCCACGTGCCCCGGTAGACAATGAGGACCCTCTACACCTATGGGCTAATCAGATGAGGCGAAGATTAAAAATCATTCAACATGCGCAAACTCCCCCGTGCCAGCTGAAATTGACAAGGAGACAGAGACCACCACACAGCCCGAAAAGACAAACACAACAAATGCAGAGACAAATATGTAACACTAAGAACAAACATCCATAATTGATGCAGTAAGTGTACCAATGCGCATAAAGAAAATCAAGGGAGGCTAGACCACCCCCGACAAAGATTTCTCAAGCTAGATTATAAACACGTTCCGGCATAAAGGAAAAAACAAATGAGTAAACGGAATCTCTATATTTAGTGACAAGAGGTCCTTCCCATGACATCAACCCTATGCTGCCGACCAGCCTCCTCATTCCAAACAACAAGAATGATAGAGATCGAGAGCGCTGGCAACAGGGAAGGTGAGAAACATCACCAGATCCGTTCAGATTTGGAATGAAGGGGCAGTGGTTAGATCCGTGTTCTGAAGAGAGCGGCTTTTGAGATCGACTAATGGTTACCGGTCAGTGAAGAGCAGGCTGAAAAAAGCGCTGTATTTTGTTCAAAATGGAGGATCATCATCTTAACGCTAAAGCCGACATGGGATTCAACGGCTAGTTGCAAAGCAGACTCAGACCCAACCCGAAGCTCGGTGACTGAAATCGATTGCTGCTCAGCAACAGCTACTCGGCCAACTAGGTCAGCAAATTCCCAAATTCACTCGGCGACAAGTGCTCAGCATCAACTCTCTCCGCTACCTAGGATTCGGTCTGGGATTCGCAGACAACTGGAGATTCCCAAGTTCGCCGTCACGGAATACCATCAGATTCAGAGCTTTCTCACCGATCCAGGGGGCTGTAAACTAGCACTATATACTATCATTGATGTGGGGATCCTTCTATACTAGCTATGAGAGAGATATTATCTCTCAAGACCACGCCCATCTCCCCGCCCAAGGTTTATCCCAAGAAAATTAAGATCGTAAGAAATCTAGGTCTTACATGCAATACGACTATGACTGCCAATCACTTGATGGGTAATACTCCAAATCTGGCTTTTCTGAGTGGCGGCATTACTTACGCAGCCCTATATCTCGCAAAGGGAACTAGCTCTGACTACTGCTCACGCTCATTTCCACAAACTCCCATTCACAAGACCCATCAACTTCGTTGAGATTATTGGGAAAGATCTACACAGAACTGAGTTCCAAAAGTTCTAGCAATGCTGATAGAGGGGAACCACAAGATAGAAGAACAGGAGGAACACACTTTATAATGCCCAGGAAACACATTGCCTATGGTACAACAGACGCTCAGTACAAATGGTTGAAGGGGGACGTAGCTAATGTGGGCAAATCTACAACACCATGCCAGGTAATCGCTTAGCATACATCCCGGGATAGTTCTTACAAAGCTCAGCACAGAGAAGTAGGACGCTTGAGGCTGGCAACGAAAGAGGTACTATACTCTTATGATGCTCACATAGTCCTCAAGGGACGTGTTCATGCTTATGGGAGATCTAATAGACTTTACAACTGCTCTACCGGGAGATAAATTTTGCTGAGAGCGGCAACCTGATCGCAATGCCTTTAAGGAAAGCATCTTCGACTACGGGATCCTCGAACTTTCCCCATTTGATCGTAAATCATTAGAGAGCAACACTCTACCAATAAATAACAACACCAAAGATGGTCGTGAACAGTTCATACGGAGATCAGGAGGGTCTCCATGTACTGATGGTGACATACCCTACCTCTCGGACACTGGAGCAATGATACCCGATACGGATCGGAGTCCGGAGGAGCGAGGCCCACACTCGTACAAGAAAACCTTATAAGTGGGAAACGACAACCAGTATCAAGCTCACATCGACCCCTCGGAAGGACTGACCAGGTACCCAAATCAGGTCGGCCAAGTGGAACTACCAGTGCTGACCAGGAATGGGCTCCAACTCCTTTCTCCACGTGCTAAGGCGCAGAGAGGTCTACAGCCGACCAAAGGTAGCTAGAGGAAATGTCCTCCCCCGAAGACCTTGGAATCATGATAACAGAGAATCTCTAACATTCCAAAAATGGCTACGAAAGGAATATCTACATCCGGTAAACACGTGCCCAAGGGCCACGTATCCATCCCCCCACGGAATGTGTATTAGCCAAGGATAATTGAGGAGAAAATCCTATAGAGCTTGGAGTGAACCATCCCGAGTTCATATGCTATTGACCATATGGGGACTATTATGAAGACGCTACGAGGTATACCCGATCTCCCTAAGGGGTGTATTCTAAGGACCTTACGCGGGATATCCTCAAGACCCTATGAGGATTATCCTTAAGATCCTACAAGGATTACTATGATCATAGCCTGAGCTGCGCCCATTCAGCCTGGAGCCTCAAAAGATCCTGTCCAGCCATATGCCGCTGAGAATAGGGAACTCCCAATCATCAGGCGGCCAGAAATGCTGCCCCACGTGGAAAACCAAATATTCTCACTCGGCCCCAACCAGAATATGGGAACTACTGACCATGGCAGGGTAACAGGCCCAAATCCAACGTAAAACTAGGGACCGCCCGAACAAGGGAAAGAAACTGAATGTATTATTCTTCAACCTCTTCAGCTTTCAGCCAAACACCATGAAGAACAGGAGACTACTGATAGGTATGTATAAACACCCGTAATTTGGGCTCGAAAAAGCAATCTAAGTCCACCCAACCAGTGTATGCTAAAGAACGAAAGATTAAAGAAAATTTGATCCTACATAGTAAGAGAAGGGATTACAGTTGATATATGATCAAAGGCAGCCTCCAAGAGAGCCCATCAATAAGAATATATAACTGGGACAAGCCAGACTCGGTAATGAATCTGACCTACAACTCCCTTATCGGCCCGATCAAATTGGTTGTCCCATCAACCAAGCAGGCTTTCGCAACCTGTCCACCCGACCTGCACTCAACTGGGCTACGGGCCCGCACTTAAGGTTCTCAAACCTAATTCTGAGCTGGATGACCAGTCGACCTACTGCTTAGATGACCAGCCGACCTACCAAGCTGGATAACCAGCTGACCTACCAAGCTAGGTGACCTGCCGACTTTATGAGCTGGACGACTAGCCAAGCCACCAATTAATCGAGTGAGCGCAACCAGCAAGAGATAATCGATAAGAGCATGATCAGCAATAGCATGATTAGCATGATCAACATTAGCCAAGAGCGACTGGACCACAAGTATGGCCATCTACAACCAAAGGTGCATGGCCAGATGGAAAACTTATCATATGGAGTTCGATACACCCTACCGAAGCTCATCGCCGACTGAACCAATCTCGAAAAAGCAACGGGAACAAATTGATATTCCCGACAGCATCTGATCTTCGACCAGGTCCTATCGAGAATATGGAACTACTTATATGGATATATATATATATATATATATATATATATATACATATACTATATTGGACCGGGTGGTCTAGCACTTATGAGGTCCATCTCATTAGGGCAAGACCCAAGGCCCACTTGCTCTTCTCTACATATAAAAGGGTAAATAGGGCTCACAGGTAACCCTAATCTCCCTATGGCTCTCAAGCCCCTCTCTCTCCCTCTCTACTCTCTTCACTACACATAAAGAACCCTAATGTCTCATACTTATATCAACCGAAATCTGACTTGATCGTCGGAGGGTCTTTGGCCGGCACCACACCGGTGCCCCAAACCTAACTCCCTGTTTTGCAGGTCTCTAGGGACCTGCGAGAAGGACGAGATTTAGACGCTATCACATTGAATGTTCTTTGCTTCTTAAAACATTAATTTTGAACTGATAGTTAATTTTTTTGGACTTTATAGTTTGTATTGTTTGTATAAATGTTGAACTGATAATTTTGAACTGATAGTTAATTTTGAACAGTTAGAAAAACATTAATGTTGAACTGAAATTAGGAACTAAAAAACATTAATTTTATAGATAGAAAAACATTAATGTTGAACTGAAATTAGGAACTGAAAAACATTAATTTTGAACAGTTAGAAAACATTTATTTTATTGTTAGAAAAACATTAATGTTGAACTGAAAGTCTGAAATTAGGAACTGAAAAACAGTAATTTTATAATTAGAAGAACATTAATTTTTCTCTTCAGTTATGTTGAACTGAAATTGGGTTCTGAGTCCGCTCATAGTGCATGAAATTCCGGACTCCGTCCTTGACAGTCACTCATATATAGGAGGTGAAAAATAGTACTGCATATTAATTGATAAATATTATTCCCATTGTCAAATACTCTACAACAAAAGAATCAATTTACCATGTGGTATCTTATCAAATGGTACGAGTGTTAGTTTATCAAATGTGAAGTTAGGAATTCATATTTTTCTGATGAGTATTTACTCATAAAAAAATCAATTATGAACCCACGCCTCAAATTAATATATTGATGAAAAGCTTTAGATATAAATGTAAGGGTATGTTTGATTGACTGGATAAATATGAGATTAAATTATATATCTTATGGTATTATATTTCTTTTGTTTAAATTTAACAAGTAATGAAAGGATTATATATATCTATTGGTAATTAATTCTAAAAAAATATTAGATATACAATACTTGAGTTAATATGGTATTAATAATTCACTTATTGCTAATACCATAAGATTACTTATCAAGTCGAATTATATATCCCTTATTATTAATCCAATCAATCAAAAATTACCTAAATATGAGATTAGCTATGAAACGTTACAAATAATCTAGAGGAGGTGAATATGTTATATACTGATATAATAAAAATTAATTTTAATTAATTTGAAAAAATTAACTTTTATATAACCTAATACAAATATTGTGAGTTGAGATTTTAATCAAAACCAACCATAAACAAAAATGAAATCCATCATCCAACAACTACAATAAATACAAGATATACGTGGAAACCTTAAGGAACAAATCCGGGATCAAAACCACTGTACCAACACACAAAAATATTTACTACGAACCAAGAAAGTTATCAAAATACATTAAAATGACTTATTTCCATATACTCCATGGATGCCTAAATCCGTATTGTTGACACAACTCCCCAAGCGTCTTCCTTGATCTTACAGTCTCCACGGGAGCCAATCCCGATCTCTATCTACGACGGTTTCGAATCGCCTCAACCAAATGCGTGTGTGGAACAAGTGTAGTGGATATATATGGATGGTTAATGGATTAAGTTAAAGGGAACAAGCTAAATCTATCATTATTGGTAGCATAGATGCATTGGGAAGTTTTAATATCAACCATCCATGATGTATTGAATGCTCGAGGGTTGGTGGATGCTTGGAAAGGATAAACAAGCTGCTTCAACACATTAACATCAATGCACCAACCCTAGCTGCCGAAACTTAGTGTTTTTATACTAAACACAACGGCGCTCGAGCACTCTTCAAGCGCACTTCGAACGTGTTATAGCCCTCGTAGTGCGCCCGAGCACTCTTCATGTGTAATTAATTTTTGTAGGTTTTCCTGCTCGAATCAATGAGAATAGGAGAGAGGTATACTGGAGCGCTCGAACCCATTTCGAGCGCTCTACGAACATTTAAAATGCCCAACTCTCATAAATTGAAAAATAGCACAAATAAATCAACCGCTTATTAGTGCTCGAGTGCTCTTTAAGCACTTGAAAGCGCTCGTTGAGGGTTTGATTGCCCTTCAAGGGTTAGTACCCATATTTCATGTTTTAAAAATACAATTCTCTAAGGCATCAAACATATATCTCAAACATGCACCCTATATAATGTATGAGTAAAAAGTGCATGTGGATGTGTATAGTAGGTGTCATATACCTTGTATAAGATTCGGAGTGGGTCTATCGAGTGTGAATTAGACAGAGGACCTAGACACAAACACCCGAAACTCTAAATCCAAAAGTAAAGGTACAAACACAATGATTTTATATTTAACCCGAAAATAGCCAATTATATTAACAATCTCTCTCTTTGACATTTCTGGGACAAAACTATTAAAATACGAAAACCTATACAAGCAAAAGAATCTATGAGAATCACGAGAACCATCAACTCACAAACACTCGAAGATCTATACTAAGCTATAAGGCTTTTATCAACTACATGAACCTGCTCACTGCACAGAAAACTCAAAACCAACGTAAAGAAGATATGTTGTATAATAATAAAAACATAACTACATGGTAAGAGTAATCAAGGTAGGAAAAGTGCAGGCATAATAAATCATGTATAAGATGGAGACAAATATATAATTGGCATACTATACGACAATGTGTAGACCAGAAGAAACATATATATCATATCAAATTATATATCATGTTCAGTACATGGTTATAGGGATCCCACATCCAAAACAGCATAATAGCAACAACTATACTAAAGTTGTCTTCAGGTAGACTACAATAGAAACTACTAACTAGAAATAGCTAACTATTATAAGTTGAGAGACATGGGCTTAAGTCCAAATCCAAACCCGTCCCAAACCCCAAATCTTCCCCTTTTTGTCCTAGAAAACCAAAGGGAGGAGTGGTCACTTCATTTACGGAGAGGGGGAAGTCATCATCATTGTTGTTAGGAGGAAAAGCAACCATGAAATGATGACTACTACCTCTGATATGCTCATCAAGTTCTTTAACATGAGAGCGAACAGTAGTGAAAGGTTGGTTAGATAGAAGCCATCTGAGCTTTAAGGCAAAGCTGGCCATTAATTAGCTCTCCCCGAAGGTTTGCATGGTTAACATACAGACCATGAAGCTTTAGCTCCACAACACGAGAACGACAATCAAGGGCATTGAACCGACCCTCTATAAAACTGATCAATCGCTCGATATGGTTGACAAGACATTCCAAGGATGGTTAACCCGATTGACCACGTTTGCATGTGATGTGTACTCTCTCGGATGGAAAGGGGGAGAATCCATAGGAAAGATGTGACGAAATAAGTGAGGATGAACTCAAGGATCTACAGGAGAAACAGGTGGTGGAGAGTCAAGTCAATGAGGGACAACGATGGCAATGGGATTTGAGGACGACCTCGGAGGCGATGGAGAGGCACCGGAGGAGTATTGTTGCGAGATAGAGAAACTAGAGAGGAAGTGAGGTAGATGAATGGATGAACCTGCGTATATAACATGATTTTACACAGCTGCGCTCGAGCACTTTCAGAGCGCGCGTGCACTTGGGTACTCAAGAGCTATTAAGGCGCTCTTCGAGCGCTGTACATTGTAAGTGATTTTTGTGGAAAAAATAACTAAATGTTGACTTAGTAATAAAAATGATCCCATGATGGACACCCCTGTCCCTCTGAGTTGACATCCCAAAAATGAGTTAAAAACTCACATAAACTCTCTCTAGAACTCTCCCCCTCAACCCAAGCTCACCAAAAGTACGTAAAAATATAATAAAAATATAAAATATACAGAAGAAAATTACATATTTTAGGCATGAAAGTGAGACAAACTCCAAACCAATTACTCATATAAGCACATACAACTTGAGGAATTTTCATGAAAAATTGATAACCAATGTATCAAAATACAATTTGCAAGAATCAACTCAAGTACAAATAGTTCATCTCATCTTTATATTGAGAGTGAATAGTGAACCCAGTGCATAGGATCAAAATGCTTGAAAAGGTACAAGATGGAATCAAAACCTATCATGGTGAAATGATTCATCCAATTGAACTTAGAAGACAAACCCAAATATATTTGGACCTTAAGATTTAAGTACAAACTTTAATATGGTTAACCAAAAGGTACACACGTGACCTCTTACCCATTTTCAATACCCAAGCCAAACATGGCCAAAACACAATTTTGATTTTTTTTTTATGTGTGATAATTGTGATGCACAAAAAGGGTATAGATAACAATTGTTATATTTTTTGTTATCGAAAAGGATGCAAGAATGAGGACTTACATTGAATTTAGGTTCTTACTTATACAGAGTAATGACTTACACCTACAACATGAGGTCGTTCAAATACGGAACTAGACAAGCGAAAGCATCTAAAGAAAAATCACAAACGTAGGTCAATCTAAATTAAGGATCAGCTGATCAAAACATAATGATTAGAAATAATATCGACATGTGACCTACAAGTATTAAGCTCCCAAAGAGTGTGTGCAATAGATAGGTGATCATGACTATCAACTCATAGTACAGATTCAAGCAAAATTGAACAAGAAAGAGAAAATTTCAAATCTCATAAAAATTCATCAAATAATTATGCTAGGTAAGAGTAATAGTCATCTCATATCCCACTCATGACCAATATGATCAAGTCAAGCTCACAAGCATGCAAAAGTGGAGAAATAAAGAGAAACAAAAGTATATTGATATTATTTTTCGTAACCCCTCAAGCTGATACCCAAGGAGATGCACACAAGAGGGACATGATAACCATGAACTCAACACCAAGAAGACTAAGCCTAAGGACATCCTAAGGCACAACCATATTGCATGGACCATCTCACTACGCTAAGCTGAGAGGGAAAGTGCTGGTATAATAGACATGCATGACAGATGAAAAGTTTTGTTTAAGATTGTAGTACACACTTGATAGAAATGGGAGGAGAAAGAGACGAGCAAAACAATATCATGACAACCCAAGATAGTGTCCAACAAGTTATAACACGAGTGAAGCATAGAAAGAACATTCTAAGGCATAGAGACCAACCCTATAGAAATTTGAACAGACTTGAAATGAGAAAAGTTCAAAGGCTAATTGAATATGTCAGCCTTTTGGTCAAGAGTCGGAATGAAAGATAAGGAAACAACGCCATCCTCAATGAGATCACGAATGAAGTGAGGGTGGATGTCGATGTGCTTGGTTCGAGAGTGTTGAACCGGATATTTATAAAAATTAATGGCACTCGTATTATCACAATACACAATCATGATATTTTAAATTAGGCTATAATATCGAAGCATTTGCCACATCCAAAGCAACTGGGTGCAGCAACTACTTATTGCTATATATTCTGCCTTGATAGTGGACAAGGAAACACAATTTTACTTTTTGCTATGCCAAGCAACAAGGAAATTCCCTAGGTAGAAGCAACAACCCGAGGTACTCTTTCGATCATCTATATTTCTGGTCCAATCGGCATTCTAAAAAGCTACTAGATTGGAAATGGTATCATATGATACTAAAGGCTAAGATTTGTAGTCCCATTTACGTAGCAAATGATCCGCTTTACAATGGTAAAATGGGATTCTTTAGGGGAAGTTTGAAAGTGAGCACATACCCTAACACTGAAGGATAGGTCAGAGTGAGTAACCGTAAGATACAGTAAGCTCCTAATCGTGCTACGATAGAGGATGGGATCAACGTCAACTCCACTCGAGTCCTTCCCGAGTTTGAGGCTAGTACTCATGGGAGTGCGGGCCACTTTGGCCGATTCAAGACCAAACTTCTTGGCAAGGTTAAAGGAATAGACTGACTGCAAAACAAAGATCCCATCTGATAGTTGCCGAACATCGAAGCCCAAGAAGTTGCTAAGTTCATCGACTAAGCTCATTTGGAACTTGTGGCTCATTTGAGCACCAAACTGGTGTGACAATTTATTAGAAGTGGATCCGAACATGATGTCATCCACATAGATTTGAGCATCAAGAAGATTATGTTCAATCTTTCCATTGAACAAGGTACGATCGACTCCTCCTTCGACAAAACCAGAATTGAGAAGATAGCCAGTAAGTCTTTCGTACCAAGCTTGTGGAGCTTGCTTCATCCCATAGAGAGCTTTACGCAAGTGAAACACGTACCGAAGATGGTGGGGATCCTCAACAAAAAAATATTTATTACAAATCAAGAAAGTTATCAAAGTACAAGAAAATGACTTGTATCCATATATCCATTAGACACCTAACTTCGTATTATTGACGCAGCTCCCAGAGCGCCTTCCTTGATCCTGTAGTCTCCACGGGATCCACTCCCAATCTCCGTCCACAACGGCTCCGAGTTACCACGGCCAAATGTATGTGTGGAACAAGTGTAGTAGATGTATATGGATGGTTGGTGGATTAAGCATTAAGGTACAAACTAAATCTACCATTATTGGTAGCATAGATGCCATAAGAAGATTTAGTATCAAGCATTCATGGTGTATTAAACACTTTAGGATTGGTGGGTGCTTGAAAGGAGAAGTAAGCTGCCTCAACACATTAACATCAATGCACCAACCCTAGCTACTGAAACTTAGTGTTTTTACACTAAACACAGTGGCACTCGAGCACTCTTCGAGAGTAATTTGAACCTGTCATGGCGTTAGTAGTGTGCTTGAGCGTTCTTCGTAGTATGCTTGAGTGCTCTTAGAGTGCAATTAATTTTTGTAAGTTTTCTTACTCACACCAATGAGAATAGGATGGAGGTATACCAGAGCACTTGAGCCTATTTCGAGCGCTCTACGGGGGCTTGAAATGCCCAACTCTCGCCAACTGAAAAATGGCACAAATAAATCAACTGCTCGTTGGCACTTGTACACTTTTCGAGTGCTTGAAAGTGCTCGTAGAGGGATCGAGTGACCTTCAAGCACCAATACCCATATTTCATGTTTTAAACATAAAATTCTCTAATGTATCAAACATATCCTAAACATGCAACCTACGTAATGTATGAGTGAAAAGTGCATGTGGATGTGTATAGTGGGTGACGTATACTTATGAGATTCAGAGCGGGTCTATAGATTGTGAATTGGACAAAGGACCTAGATACAAACACCCGAAACCCCAAACCCAAAAATAAATGGTACAAACATAATAGTTTTGTTTTTAATTCGAAAATAGTCAATTATACTAATAGAATATATGTAATCACACGTTGTTTTGGTATAGAATAGATTATCATTTTATATAATATTGGAACCTCAATCTTTATATAATAACTTAAGCTTCCATTTAAGAAAGATCAAACTTCAGGCTAAAAGATCAAAAATAAATAAATAAATAAATAAAACCAAAAAAAAAAAGAAAAAGAATACACGTGACAGACCTCAAAATCAGTGGCAAGTGAGGCGGTCATTAGAACATATAATTCCACGTTTGCTAAGGTATAACATGAATGATCTCTCCACCTAATACCTTACGTATTTTTGGTAAGATATAAGCTTTCTACATAAAACACATTCTTGGTCTACTAAGTGCAACCTGGGGTGGGGGGGTTGAATTGGTTGTCTAGCAAACTTAACACTTTTTAAATTCTTTTACAAAATACTAACACTTAAACAAATTAGAGAAAATGCAGCGGAAATTAAAGTAGTTAAAGTGCAAGAAATGTAAAGAGAAGGGAGAGAGAAATTCAAGCCACAACACAAAAGGTTTATAGTGGTTCGAAAAATCCCGACCTACGTCCACTTCCAAAAATCCCTTCGGAATTCACTACAGATTTCTTGCGGGTGAATGGTAACCGTTTACAAAACGACATTCTTACGGGTGAGACGTAACGGTTAGAACGACCTTCTTACTGGTGAGACATAACCAACTATTGTTGAAGACCAATCGAAGATTATTATTCTTTGTAAGGCGAAGAGGAACTTGGCTCTTTATCAGAGTTGGAGATGGAGCAATGGATGAACCTTTCTCTGAAAATGTTACAGCAGCAACGGGTAGTGGTAGTAGCTTGTCCTCCTTCGTCAAATCATAGAATACAATGTAAAAGCTCACTACAATATTATCTCACTCTCAATAATGATTTACAATAAAAAACAATAAATGATGGGAGTACAAGTACTGGATCAAAACCAGAGAAATAAAAGCTCAAGAATATGTAATGAATTTCTGAGCAAAAACAGAGGAGTAGTTGGCATGAATAAATGTGATGTATAAGTTCTTTCTTTTTGATTCACCAACCTTCTGAATTTTGAATATTCTACCTTAAATAGCCCTCATTAATTTTGAATGTTGCAGAGAGGTACTGTAGTCGTTGGGGCATTTAATACAGCAAAATCTTCCCATTGGAGATACGCAAATTTGAATTTACATATGCAGGGGTCATCTCCTTTTTGACCTAGGACGATAGAAAAACAGATGCTCAAAACTGGGACAACTTGGATATTGAAGGGGTCAACCTTTTTTGCATAGTTTGAACATCTGGGGTAGCATAAATTGGGTCTGGGATGGCTTAGATGGAGGTACAGAGAGATTGAGTTTCATGGGCCAAAATGAGATGGCTCAAACATGGTTTGGGTCAGCTTAAACAAGTGGATTTTGAACTTGAGCTTCAAGTGTGTCGACACAGACATATTTTTGGTCGGCACAAATGTTTAACTTTAGAACTTCGCTTCACTTGGGATGACCCTTTTGGAGAATGGGACGACACATATAAAGAGGGTTCGAATCAACCGGTATAAGGTTTGAAACTGATTTCCTCACAGTGTTGAAAATACACTGAAACATTGTGAAGGGTTCGAGTCACTATTTTTGGTTTCAAATCGTTTTCTCAAAAACAGAGAAAAGACTTGAATCAAGTTTCATGGGTTCGGATCTGTTTGTGCGAAAGTGTGCTGAAACAAAGGCAAGGGATTTGAATCCAAGAAAAAAGGAGTCAGCTCCTTTTTGTAAAAACACAGTAATGATTCGAATCAAATTTCAAAGATTCAGATCTAATTTTTCTCGGAGGTGTGAAAAAGATAGCTTGAACAAGGAGTGGAGGATTCGAATCAAGAAATTTAGGTTCGGATCATTTCTTGAAAAATTGGAAAGTGATTAGAATCACTTTTCATGGTTTCAAATCTAGTGGCTGTGAACTGAAGCATATGGTTTCGAAACAGAAAGGGAAGGGTTTGAATCTGATGGTCTGGGGTCGATACCTTTTTGATTGGCTCGACACCTTTTTATTGATTTTCTTTCTTTTGCTTTTCTTCAACTTCAAAAGATATCTCCTCTTGCTAAACCACTTCATAAGCCTACAACTTGATTTTCTTTGACATTCTCTGGGCTTTTTGCTATGCTTGGACTTGAAAAAATATAAATTAATCCTGAAAACAATTTCTCAAACACAGCTAAGATATTAGCAACAACAAATCAATGTGTTGTTATAATCAAAATCAAAATAAGGCTTGATTGAAAAAGCCTTTAGGCTAACAATCTCTCCCTTTTTGATTAATACATCCATTGATTTGCAAAAGCATAAAAAATATGGGGATGAATGCTCTAAGATACCAAAATGTAAATCATAAATGCAAATCAATCAACCCTTCCCCCCCCCTTTGTCATAGAAAAAAAGGCAAGTGAGAAAGGATATGCAAAGCACATATTACACACAAACTCCCCCTAAGGGAAACTAAGATATGAATTAAAATCAAAATAAGGCTTGATTGAAAAAGCCTTTAGGCTAACAATTTTTCATTTTTGATTATGACAACCCTAGATTTGCAAAAGCATAAAACATATGGAAATGAATGCTCTAAGATACCATAATATAAATCATAAATGCAAATCAATCAACTCTTCTCCCCCTTTGTCATAGCAAAAAGACAAGAGAGAAAAGATATGCAAAGCACATATTGCACGCAAACTCCCCCTAAGGGAAACAAAGATATGAATCAATGTAAATATGATATCCCCTTAGAATATATCTCCCCCTAAAATGTTAGCCCAAATGTTGGTCCACAAAGAAAGGATATCTCCCCCTAAAATATATCTCCCTTTACATGAAAGCATGAGAACATAAAAGTATGGAGAGATCAAGTGTAAAATGTGATCATTCAAGCAAGCAAATATTGGCATACATGGAATATCACAAACAAAGACTTTCTATTTTTATCCCCCTATGTAAAATATGCTTGTCTGATATCAATAAATGAATTAAGCATGCTAAACCAATTGAAAACATATTGAACTTAAACACTTGATACCAATGATTCAAAGATAATCTTCCCCTTTCTCAAATAAGATATGAATTGTTATGACATATCAAAATTATGATTAAGATCATTGGAATCATATTTTGAACAAAAGATTATAGCAGAGCGGGTCTACGAGAATTTCACCAAAAAAAGTTTATTGAAGTGATTTTATATGTGAAATAACTCGATTATTGGCTGTCATACACTATAGGTTTGTATGAGTAAAAGTTGAATATGATGCCAATTGACAATCAATCATAAGTTTTTATTCATACTCAATGATATCTGTTGATTGAAAAGTTTTAGGCTACAATATTACAAACGCCAATCATGCAAAAATTATGTAGCTCAAG
>JAULLG010218014.1:0-12373 GCA_035668355.1 Sarracenia leucophylla
GCTTATATCTAAAATCGTCGTTATTTTATTTATATACTGCATCATGTTTATCATATTTCCTACTAGCGATATGCTAACGTTGTTATTTTATTTTCTTATAAAATAACAACGCAGGTGTGTAGAAGAAAACATACATAAGGATTTGGATGGTTGCAGCATATGGATATTTGAAGATCTTTAGTTATCGTTGAAGTACAATAC
This sequence comes from Sarracenia leucophylla, assembly GCA_035668355.1. NCBI lineage: Eukaryota > Viridiplantae > Streptophyta > Magnoliopsida > Ericales > Sarraceniaceae > Sarracenia > Sarracenia leucophylla. The sequence goes on from JAULLG010218014.1 coordinate 202, forward strand.
TCTTGTTGTTCATTGATGTATGTAATTCATTCTATGCTTGTGGTGAGGATCTATTTGGGGTTTATTCGTTGAATAGAAGAGAAGGGTTATTTATTTACTCTTTTTCAAGAATACAGTTTTATTTATATAAAATTATTTGTTATTTCTTTGGCAAGTATTGTCAGTAATTTGCAGCTATTCGGAAGTAAAAGTTAGAAGTGGAAGTAAGAATGTTTGAAATCCTGAAGTTGCAGGATTTTCAGTTTCTGCAACTGATCGGTCGACCGAGCCTGAGGTCGGTCGACCGAACTCCTGTTTTAAAAAAAAAAAATGCACGTTTTCTAATGACAAAGAACTGAGGTTTTATGACAGAAATTTTATAAGTTTTGAGAAGGTTTGTTTTTAAATAAAAACATTGAGGCTTTTATTAATTAAAATTACTTTTAATTAATTCGAAAAGGTCAGACTGTTACAATAATCATAACACAAAAAAAACTCGAGGAATTTAAGAGATGAACCAAAATGTTGATCTCATAAACCAAGTAAATTTCTTAACTCAGGAGCTAGATTAGTTGCTGACAGCTGGCATGCCTATTATCCAGCTACCCCCACCAGTTATCCAAAACGTTTGTACATTGTGTGCCAGTCCAGCGCACTATGTCACGAAATGTCCTTCGGTCGACCAATTCCGAGCCTTAGTTCAAAAGCACATCAATGTCACACTAGGATTCCCCCGACCGGGTAACGACCCATATTCCAACACTTACAATCTCGGGTGGAGGAATCACCTGAACTTTAGCTGATGAAATCAGTAGCTAATAGCTGGAGGACAACCACTAAGCCAGGCACCTAGGCCAGCATATAAAAATGGTTATAATCAATCGGCCTACATTCCCCCTCAACAGCAAGTACCTGCCTCGATCATTCGAGCCCCATGTTTCGAGGAAACATATAGGGACCTGAACCATCCTAACTTCAATTTTAATTTGTTAATTAAAATTCGATGTCACATTGGGCCCAAGTATTCGATGTTTGTGATCTGGAACCCCTGGAATCTTATTCTAGGGTATCTGGTAAAGTTTCAGGAGTTTTGAAAGTGGTTTGGGCCTCGATTTAGAAAATGTTCTAACGGGCCAAACAACCTGGGTTCGCTCGAGCGAACTAAAGACCACTCGAGCGGTGTTTGTAGATATAGCAAGCCTATTAAAATACATTTTCGAGGGTTTGTGACTTATTATTATGCATTTCTGGTGTTGTACGGCAGAGGAAGAATAGAAAGCATCTAGGGTTCGGGGAGAAGCACTCTTGGACTAATTTTGAGCCATAAATCGGTGAGTTTTCGATCGATTCTCATTAAATCATTTGTATATTTTTTCGTATTTTGTATATTGATAGAAAACGGGTTCGTTTCAGATCGTGGCTGAGACTTGGGGGTCTAAATCCTATGATTTTTAGTCGCCCTTTGTCGACTCCAGGTAGGTTTATGCTAAACTCTTGTCTCGATATGAGATTATATGATGTATATTGTTGATTTGTGGGAAAAGACATGATTTTTCATGTTTTTTTTTTATTATGAACAAACCCTAGGGTTCTCGTGACAAAAATTACAGAGGTGTTTGGGTATTCCTATATGACTAGAATGTGGTCAAATTCGTATGTCACGAATTGTATGCGAAAGGAGAATCATTGATTTTGAGGGTTAGGGTACATTATGATGTTTTCTCAATTTTTTGGGAAAAGACCGTAAATGATTGATTAACAAGGGAATTAATTAAGTTAAAGTAGAATTGAATCTTATACAATTAAGAAGTGGTAAATTGAGACAAAATGCACACTTTCCTGAAAGACGATTACATGTGTTCTTTGTGGATTGGCCTAGGCTTAATGGGTGAATGTTATTAGAGTTTAGCATTGGGTTATTGGATTAGATTTTCTATTCATGTTAGATAATTAATGAGTCGTGGTCAGATATGTATTCTATCTGAACCTTTGGGAAACCTGTCCTTCGGTGTCTGTCCGTAAGTCATGTGGATTGGTTAAAGTTCCAAGGGAATTATTTAGGAGCCCATCCCTTCGGTATATCCCGTAAGTTGGGTGTTATGATTTGACACTGATGACGGTAGATTGAGTATACTATGTTGATTCGATCATGCATGAAAGAGGAAGTAAGAAAAGTATTTAAATTTTTAGCTTTTATTATGTATTGTACAGTTGCATATTCATCGGATCATTCATTTTACTTTGTTTATCATATATCCTACGAGTTTCGGCTCACGCGTTGTTAACCCAACAATGCAGGTGATATAGGTAAGGCTATAGTGAGGGTTAGGCAAAAGACAACTTGGTGCATTCCCTGTCACTTCTAATTAGGGACTCATGATCGTATTCTTTAATTTTTGACTCATTATTTTTATAGAGCAGGAAATAATAAATCTTTGTTAGATTCAAGGATTTTGACATTATTTTATTTGGCTTATCGAACTTATAAGGCCTTAAGGCCCCTTTTTAATTATTTAATCATGTTTGCATGCATAAGTGAGAAGCGGGGTAGTTGAAGTTAATAATGCAAATTGATAGTAAGCTGAGTTTTATTCATTTCTAATTTTATGGATAAATTCTCATACATACATGGTGAATGTTGATTAAAGTGGATGTTGGATAAGAGTATTGCAAATCGAATTAAACTTTGTTTATTAGACTATTTTTCAAAATTTCTATTAATTGTGACCTTGCTTTTATTCAAATCTTGTTGAGGATCAATTTGTACGAAATTGTCGGTTGAGTTGGAAGAAGTAGTAAGTTTTCTTGTTAATATTGAAGAGACTTGTGCATGTAGATTTAGGCTGAAAAAGTGGGTGCGGGTGAAAATTTTGTTGCTATAACAGTATAACAGAAGTTCAGCCTGGGAGCTAAGACCGCTCGAGCGAACCTCTTATAGCCAAGTAGTGAGGAAAATTTTTTAGAAAAAAAAAATTTAAACTTTTGTTTGAATGTTGGACTTAACTTACGTCTTTGGGGTACCTTTCTGAGTAGTGAAATGTCCAAAATAATGATTTGAAAATCAAATGAATTTAATGGACAAAGAAGGGTTTTTATGAAGGAAATTCTTAGCCGAATGGTAAGATTTTTTTAATGAAGTTCGAAGATGAAGTTTTAATTAATTAAAATATGCTTTAATTAATTCTATGAAGGTCTGGATGTGACAGCAATAGTAGTCCCCTGGGAGTTATACCCCATCTGAAGGTAAACCTTGCTATCTTTAAGGCTTTACCTACAGTCACGTTGTTCTTGTGATCAGGACTATCTCTTTTCCAATGCCTCGTCTTTTGATAATAATAGCAACTATCCTTAGCCACATTCACATTTACCTTGGCAGGTTATGGCTCCATCTTCTAAGCCTTCTGTGCATTATCCTGTTGCGCCCCTTTCTTTTTCTTCTTATAACCACCTCTTGGCCTAGAAGAAGAACCCTTTTGTGCAACAAACACATGTAAGCCGATTACCAGATAACACCCTTCGCTACTTGTGATTATTTCAATAATTTTGCCTTGCAGAATTACTGAAATGAATCTGGCAGTGATTGGAGCACGATATCAATCCGGGTTTTCCCTTCAATCTCGGCTCCAAGGACCTCCAACCCGTTAAGAAGACTTATCATCTTCAAAATGTGATCCCTTACCGGTGTACCCTCTACCATGCTCGTATTCATAAGATCCCTCACGACAACCTACCTCGCTGCCCAACCTTGCTTACCAAACATTTATGTAAGTTTATGGATCATATCAACTTCGGCTGCCATAGACTGATAATGACTTTGCAAGGCACATGATATAGAAACCAAGGTGTAGTAACGTGCCATCCTATCAGCCTTTACCCAATCCTAATAGTCCTGGACTTCTTGTTCAGAAGTTCCACTATTAGAGGCAGGTGGATAGAGATGAAATAATACGAACCTATAGTCATCAAAAGTTAGGTCAAAATCAAGATTTCCTTTCCAAGTGATAAGATTAGGTCCAATTAATTTATATTATTTGAGTATTACCACAAGTGGATTGAAACCAGATCCCAATATTAAATCCTGAGAAACAAAAAAGAAAACTTTTTAATCATTTTGAAAAATATGGGGTCCCTCAACCGTTTGATTTTAAAAGAATTATTGGCTACCCGAATATTTTGTGATTATGCAGGTCACGTTAGTGTGGATGTCTACTAACCAATCCACATCTGTACAGACATATCAGTCTATTAATTTCCTCCTAGAAATTATCACAATAAAAGCCATTCGTCCAAAGTCACATTAACCGATTAGGCCATGTTTGTGTTGGCATCTAACAGTTAACGAATAAAGAACTAACATACTTTTATTTCCTGATATATTCCAAGAATTAAATAGCCAATTACCTTTGGTCCCTACAAATAAAAATAGTGACTCCGTTGGGAAGGATATTTTTATTTACCGATTAAGTGTATAACTATCACACTCACTTTGAAAATCCCGTGTCAAAATTTTGGGCTCGATGTATGTGAACCCTACTTTGTACAACTTTTAAAATTTACTCATTTTAGAGATTCGTGTCGGAGATGCCATAATTATAACCCTTCTGTTGGGGAGACTGGTCAAGCCAGCACACGAGTTATAATTATATCTACAACAAACGCATGATGGAAACCGTATGATTTATCTGTCATTAAACTCTTCTCTCACTTAATATTTTAAAATAAGGGTTGTACCTTTTTTATTTATTTTAAACCATTAAACATATTTTAATTACCGATTAAAAAATTCAGTTTTTAATCAATTAAAATATTTCTTGTTTAATTCTATTAAAATAACAAAAATGTTTCCTTAGTTAATTTTATGAAAAGAAATTAATTACCCGGGTTTTCTTTTTTATAAAAAAAACTTCCTAATTATCCACTAAACGCAAAAATTAAATAAATTAATTATCTATTTATTTTCCGTTTTGTAAACCGGTTGGATTATTTTATATTATTAAACCACTTTTTCTAATATAGTCTCGATTAAAAATCATGTATAAAAGTAAAAAATAAAATAAAATAAAAATATCCATCCACACAATTAAATAAAAAAATAATTAATTAATTAAACCAATGACAAAAATAGATAAATCAAGTTGTTACGATCCAGTACGTCCGTTTAATCTTTTAATCCGATGGTCTCAAATTAAAGATTAAACGGCTAAGGTTTTCGAACCCTATTTGAGCCGTCAAAGATCTGTCCTTCTTCCTCAGTCCCCAAACCACCGTCACAGCTTGGACCATCGCTGGAATGCCAGAAAATGCCGAAAAAACATGCCAAACAGCCCATTATCTGCTGCCCCTGTTATGGCCATATCTGACAACTTTGCGCATTGCTGTTTATGCCTCCGTTTGACCGCCTTGCCGCCACCGTCGAACCACCAAAAAATTATGGTAGGTAGAACACATCGAGGTCTTGATCTCCATAAAAATTGTGTCGAAATCCAATCTTGAAAGCCTCGAAAAAAATTACTGAAGCTTGCACCGCTACTGTAGCGCCCAACAGTGACATTCCTTCTTTGAGTTCCGTTTTGACCAACTTGCAGCCACCGTCGAACCACCAAAATATTATGGTAGGTAGAACACATCAAGGTCTTGATCTCCACAAAAAACCACATCAAAATCGGATCTCGAAAGCCTGGGAAAAATATCCCAGAACTCACGGTGTTATAGTAACCCGCCACTGTGCGCGATGAACTTCGAGCTCCGTTTTGATCAACTTACAGCAGTCGTCGAACCCCCACCCAACCACCACTTGAAGGCCATCGAACAACCTTAATTTTAGTGAAAAAATTGCTTCAAAAAAATTTGTTGAAAGCCCCAAAAACGAGCCTCGAGCAGTACACCAAATGAGCTTCGAGCTCTGATTTATCCCATTTCGATTCGTTTTCGATCCTCGATTTACGTGGTTGGTTTTACAACAATGATCCGTAAAAATAAAATGAATGAATATTATTACATCATAAAATTCTATGCCCCACCTAGAGGAATACAATCATTCTAATCTCCATTAAATCATTTTGAGACATACGATTAAAAATGATATAATCATACAATTCATTCAAACCATTCATGAACTGGATCGTAACGAATTTTAGCTACAAAATCGAGGTTAGCACAATGATTTTTCAGGAAAAACGTAGTCGTGGCTCTGATACCATTGTTGGAGCCACGTAATGGAAAGATAAAAAAATTTGACGAGTGACCGTAAAAAACATCGTGTTGTGTTTTTCATTAAAAACTAAAAACAAACTGATATTAAAACATTGTTATCTCGTTGAAACTTGTTGAAAGAATTTCTTGAATATCCACCAATGTTCGGAGATGACCTTTTGATCTTCTCATGGATGGCCTAACGCACGCGACGATTCTGACGAGTGGGCACCGATCCAAATCATCGTTCTTGGTTTCACACACAATTTTCTCTCAAGAAAAATACAAAAAAATTCACTCAAAAAGAGAGGAGGGGCCGCGGCATTAGGGTTAGAGAGAGAGAGAGAGAGAGAGAGAGAGAGAGAGAGAGAGAGAGAGAGAGAGAGTATCAATTATTCTAGGAACAATCCTCTTATTCCATATACTGTGAATCCCTAGTGTGCTACTTTTCCATTTTTGCCTCCAACCATTTAATTTAATTCCTTGACAGTCTCGACGGAAAAATCCACGATTGAATTAAATTGAATAATTCCTGAAACCAAATAAACTGTGCATATAATGGGCTACGTGAGTGATCACGAGGAAGTATAGAATTCGGGCTAACCGTACGAAAAAAACCAGATATTCCTAACTCAGCACCCAAGTTAGGTCCTTTTCTGCACGAACCAAGACTTATTCCACTAAAGGCCCTGACTGAATTCCCGACCCTAACTCGACTTATGTCTCGAATTTCCAATTATCAATTGCACCGAGGTCTCCCCACGTTTAGGATATGGATTCCCGATAATTAAATTAGGTTACTAACAACCCAGTTTAATTATCCTCTTGTCCTCATAACCGTACCGCTTAACTTATTGAATATGTCGGATTAAAAGATCAACTGGCCAGATTTGGCATAATCAAACTTATAAAAAAAAAAAGCACACCAGGGAGAACTGCTCAACCTAAATCAGACGTGATTTCCGTCAGCTGATTATCAACCATCAGCAAATAATGACAATACCCAACCCACCGATCATATTGATCTCAATATCGAAATCTTAGCCATTGGTGACTCAAAGCACTATTCATTATCTGAACATGGTTAATCAATCACGTCGGGATTAAGATTTTGTGCAATACATGACAATATGAGATGTGGATCAATTCATATGGTTTGTATAGAATCGATCATCATGTTGATCCCGCTCATTACACTCCAAGTGTACTAATACATTGAGCTCGAACATTGAATTCCCAAACCTGAATTCGAGCCTTTCAACCCAGCCAATGCTAGGTACTATAACGATGTGCTACAATTGTATCAATAAATTATCCGGGTTCATTGCGATTGTGAGCCTACCTGTATATTCCATCAGAACCTTTAACCCGATCTTTTACGCTTCATGCACCGAGTCAAATACTGGGTAGAATATACGGACTATGCATTCATTCATCATAAACATAATAAATATGAAACCTTAAATGCAAATCCATCTCAAAATTCTCTCATTAATATGCCAGAAATCAAAGATAAAATACATAAAAGCATGGCTTTTATGTATACAATCCTAACAGGGTGATCGTCGTTGTGTCACCATTTCTACTCCTGAGGGGGATACCTTTTATTTTATTGGTGAATGAGACGATGGTTTTGTACCTTCTCTTCGTCCCTCCTATGGAAGGTGTCTTAGCTCCCTATTCTCAGCACTTATGCTTGATGCTGATGAGCTCGCATCTGACAGCTTTCCTACGGTTGCATGCGAACTTCCTGATGTGTTCCCACATGACCTTTTTGAGCTCCCACCTCGACGTGAAGTTGAGTTCTGTATCAATTTGCTTTCGAGGACTAACCCCATTTATATGCCTCCCTACCATTTTGCGCCAGTCGACCTAGCGAAATTGAAGATTCAGATACAGGAATTGTTAGACAAAGGATTTATTTGACCGAATGTCTCACCGTGGGGCGCACCAGTTTTATTTTCTAAGAAGAAAGATGGATCTCTCCGTTTATGTATAGATTACCACAAACTTAATCACGTAACGATGAAGAACAAGTACCCAATGCCTTACATCAATAATTTATTTGACCAGTTGAGGGGATCGACTTGCTTCTCGAAGATTGATTTTGGATCAGGCTATCATCAGGTGAGGGTAAGGGAGGAGGATATTGGAAAGACTGCCTTTCATACGTGATATGGTCATTATGAGTTCTTAGTCATACCTTTCGGCTTGACTAACGCACCAACCACCTTTATAGACCAGATGAATCGTATCTTTCGTCAGTACCTGGATCAATTTGTCATGGTGTTCGTAGATGATATTCTTATATACTTGTCGTCAGTGGAGGCACATGAAGAGCATCTACACATCTCTTTATAGCTCTTATGGGACCACTGACTTTATGCAAAATACGAAAAGTGCGACCTTTGGCTTATTGAGGTTAAATTCTTGCGACAAGTTGTTTCTGAAAAAGGGTTTGTTGTAGACCCATCAAAGATTGAAGTAGTTATGTTGTACGGAGCTTCCTAGGCCTCACAGGATATTACCGCCATTTTGTTAGTGATTTCTCTCGGCCAGCGGCTCAGATGACGCGCATAACCCGTAAGGGTATTAAATTTATCTGGGATGATAGTTGTGAGATAGCTTTTTAGGAGCTAAAAAGGAGATTGACTAGTGCACCCATCTTAATCATACCGGAGCGGGGAGTGGGCTATGCAGTGTATTGTTATGTGTTCCTTAAGGGCCTCGGATGTGTATTGATGTAGTTAGGCAACGTAGTTGCTTATAGATCTAGACAATTGAAAGTCCATGAAAGGAATTACCCCACCCATGATCTGGAACTTACAGCTATTGTCTTTGCATTGAAGATCTAGAGACACTATCTTTAGGGGGAGAAGTTCGAAGTGTTTTTCGACTATAAAATCCTGAAGTATATGTTCTCCCATAAGGATCTAAATCTAAGACAATGGAGATGGATGGAGTTCCTATGAGATTATGATTTCGACCTCTTATATCACCCTGGAAAGGGCAATATGGTGGCTGACGCCTTAAATAGGAAATCAAGGAGTACTCTAGCACAGATTGCTATATGAGAATGCAAGATGGTGTGTGAGGTAAGTGAGTTTAATTTTCAGTTAGGTGAGTCCGAGGACCATGTCATATTATTTATCATAGTTTCTCACTCTCCCCTAGTCATGCAAGTGATAAAAGCTCAGTTAAAGGATGCGAAGAGTATCATGTATCGGGATCAGATGACTAGTGGTGAGAATGTCCCTGAGTGGAGCGTACATGATCATGGTAGCTTACGATTTGCTAGGAGAATTTTTGTACCGAAGGTTTGTCGAGGCGATGTGTTGACACAGTACCACCATTCTTGTTTGGCAATGCACCCTAGTTGTACTAAGATGTATCATGACCTTCGTAGGAAATTTTGGTGGAAGGGAATGAAGAAGGACATTGTTGTTTTTGTGTTATGGTACCTCACTTGCCAGTAAGTGAAGGCAGAACATCAGAGGCCGACAGGATTGCTCCAGACCTTACAAGTGTCTGAATGGAAATGGGAACATGTAACCATAGACATCATGACAGGCTTGTCGAGATCATCCCGAGGACATGATATAGTATGGGTTGTTGTTGACCGATTGAATAATTCTGCGTATTTTTTACGTATTCGCCTCACATTTTGTATGGTCAGGTTGGGTTTTTTATATCTTAGTGATATTGTCCATTTACACGGTGTCCTTGTTTCTATTATATTCGACTGAGACCCATGCTTTACTTCATGCTTCTGTAGAGGGTTACAGGAGGCCATGCGAACTGATCTTCTATTTAGCACTACCTTCCATCCCCAGATGGATGGTTAATCCGAGCATTCGATATAGATTCTAGAGGATATGTTGCGGGCATGCGTGCTGGACTTTGAGGGATCATGGGAGGATCACCTACCGTTGGTTGAATTCGCTTACAATAATAGCTACCAATCAAGCATAGAGATGGCGTCTTTCAAGGCATTGTATGGCAGACCTTGTAGATCACCCATATGTTGGGCAGATGTCGGAGAATCCAACTTATCAGGGCCAGAACTGGTCAGGGAAACAACTAACAAAGTTGTAATTATTCGGTAGCATCTGAAAGCAACATAGAGCCATGAAAAGAGCTATGCAGATAGGAGATGGCGGCCTCTAGAGATTGAAGTTGGGGACCATGTTTTTCTTCGGGTTTCTCCATGAAATGGGACGATGAGGTTTGGCAAAAGAGATAAATTATTGTCGCGATTTATCAGACCTTTTTTGATTGAGTAGAGAGTTGGGATGGTAGCATATTGTCTAGCCTTGCCACCACATCTATCATTAGTACATGCCGTCTTCCATGTTTTCATACTCTAGAAGTATGAGCCTGACCCCTCACATGTACTCAACTGGACGGACCTCTGGATTGATGATGATGCTGTTGATGAGGAAAGACCCATTCAGATCCTCGACACCCATGAGCAGATATTATGGGATAAGACCTTATCCTACGTTAAGATCCTTTGGTAACACCATGGAGAAGACGAGGCAACATAGGAGAGATAATCTTTTATCTGAGACAGATATCAAGAGTTGTTCTCCTCATGAGATACGTTAATTTCGAGGATGAAATCTCCTAAATGGGGGAGGTTGTAGTATCATGGACTATTTTAATTAAAAATTTCTTTTTTAAAGTTAAACTGGTTCTTTAAAACGTTAAGCACATTTCCTAAACCAATTAGAAATTTACAAAGTTTTAAAAATTAAACATTGATTTGAAACCCCATGATATTACTGGTTGTTTTGATACCTCGGGAATATTATTTCAGGGTATTCGGTTGAGTTTGGAGACGTTTGGACCGAAAATGGGCCTCGATTTTAAAAATTTTGAAATATGCTTAACAGTAGAGTCCGCTCGAGCGGAACCCCTAGTCGCTCGAGCTGTGTTAGCAACAAGAAGTTTAAAATTTAGATCGGGGTTGGTCCTTTTTCATTACCTCATTTCCCTTCTCTCTCTACACGATCTAGGGTTCGAAAAGGGAATACCTGAGGCAACAAGGGGGTGTATTTGGCTTGATCTTAAGGGTTTGTTTGGTAACTTCCCTTAGTTCTAGCTTTTAGAATCTTGATTTCTCTTCTCTCCCTTGTTAGATTCACTAAATCCATTGTATGTTTTAGGGTTTAACCATGATTTGGTGGCTGGTACGGGGCATAAGCTTGATCATTTGGCTCCATCAAGGCAGGATTATACTAATCATTGAAGTTTCATTAATATATGTGTGGTAACTTTAAAAAAATGCTCTAAGATATGAATTTTGCGAACTTATGCTTAAGGATGAAAACCTCAGTTCTAGATTTCCAAATAATGAATCGTCTTTCTTGAGCTTGTGGCATGTTGAACTCCTTTTCCATTGATTTCGGGATTTGATTGTGGTTGTGAGGCCTTGTGCTTGGGCTAGGGAATGTATTTGCATGCCTAGACCAAATGTGGGAAAATAATGATTAGTGTTTAAATCTTTGAATTACATAATAGTAACGTGAATTTGGATTATATCTTTGCGATTCCAAATTTATAAAGATATGTGTTGCGTTGTGTGATGGATTTGGTTGTAGTATTTTGGAATTTATTGAACTAGTAAGTTTTTGTTCTTGATTTGGATGAGTTAGATATGTTGAGTTTATGGTGAAATGTAGGTGGGTTACCTAAGCATTTCTATTTGCTACATTATTGTTGAATTCACATATCATCTTGTCATGATGTACGATAAAGGTCGACCAAGCTTTCATACTACAGTTTGTAATGTTGTGCTTTGATTTGGATAAAGGTCAACTATGCCTTCAGACATCGGTTTGTGAAGTTGTGCATTGATTTGGGTAAAGGTTGGCCAAGCCTTCAAACTTCGGTTTGTAAAGTTGTGTATTGATTTGAGATAGAGGTCGTGTAACGTCCTGACCTAAAACAAATACTAAACTAATAGGGAATGTCCAATAACAGAGTCTCATGCCGATGA
>JAULLG010219109.1:0-12367 GCA_035668355.1 Sarracenia leucophylla
TGGATTATATTTGTGATTTTATGAAAAATCACTGAGGTATATACTTCTGTCTATTAGTTTATCATGTTGGATTTCATGAAAAACGGGCATCCGATTCGATTTTTAAAACATACTACGCTTCCGTCATGTCTTGATTTCCAACAGTAAGAGAACTTCATGATTTGAGTCTGTATGCGCTAGGGAAAACTCACTGCTTTTGAGGGTCGACTCATCGTATTTAGATATGAGCATCTTGACTGAATGTGTCGACTCAATCTTCTGTGGTGTCGACTCATTACTTCTGCTCTACTTTTGGTCGATATTCAAATGATCATATCTCCTTCATTTGAACTCCAAAATGGGGTCAATTTTATATCCAAATTGAAGCCCCAGAAGTCTTCTTACCAATGGATCTGGTCTCACATAAGAACTTATTCTGTAGAGAAAGTTATGACCAAAACACTGAGTACATGTAAGTTTGAACTTCACATATCTGAACTGATGGCTCAAGGTGTCGAGTGTTGACTCATCTATTTTAGAGACACAAGAACTGAAGTTTTTGCTCCTTAGAGTCGACTAACTTGTGCAGGGGGTTGACTCAATCAACATCCATTTGATTTCTGAAACTTTGCTTACCCTTCTTGTTCTTCTTGCCTTGATCTTTAATCTACCCTTGGGCTAAGCAACTCCAAATGACTTCTAATACAATTTCCCTTGGTCGTCAAAATTATGTATTGAATTTTTTATGATCTTGAGCTTTGATTTCCTCTTTGGTTAACAAAACCCAAAAACTTCATCTTCACCTTTCATTGATACTAGAATCTCAATCTCTTCTCTTTTGTGGAACACTCTCCCTTGATGAGATCATATCTTCTCATTTTAAGCTGAATTCATTTCCTCTTCTTCAGCAGCCGAATTCATTTACTCTTCTTCAGCAGCCGAATTCATAGGCTTCTTTGGGCTTTTGGTGATTTAATTTAAATCTAAAACTTGTATTAAATCTTGATCTTCTCTTGGACTCGACAATCCCCGACTTGATGACTGAGCTTTGCTTCATGAGATATAGGCATCCTTGTCTATGGAAAATTTATGCTTCCTTAATTAGGCCATTAATGATCTTTGACTTCTCTCACATACCTTCTATATTCAGTATAAGCTCCATGAGGAAGTGGACGTCCTTAGGCTAGGTTGATCGCAAACTTCTTTGAGGGTTGGATGAGCTTCTTGATCATTACTCAACATGACTTCTTTTGATGCTCCGATTCTTCTTAAATCTGTAGCAGAGCTGCAAGCTTCTTCTTTGACTTTGAACAATGATCTCTCTTTGGCTCCATGCTACATCAATCAACTGAAGCATTGAAGGGAATGAGCGATCTTTCATCGTGTTCATGCTCAGATAGATACTTGGGCTTAAGCTTCAATGTCTTCATTTGAATAACTTTATCCATATCTCTTCTCTTTCCTTCTTCTTGCACCGATTCTTTTTTTCTTCTTCTTGAATCTTAACAACTGATAGGCTGATGCGTCTCCATGTATCACCTTTAAAAACAAGTCTCTTTAGAGAGTAGCAATGTTTGGCTTTACTTTCTTGTACTTCTTGATCAACACATCTACTGGTGTCGACTCAAATAAAACAGGGGGTCGGCTTATCCCTTAGCAAATCCTTCCCTTTCTCAGTAAGGGGACGACTCACGTCTTCAATGAGTCGAATCATGTGAGCTTCTTATCAGGAGCAACCTTCAAGGGAGTCGACTCATGCTCTATTACATTACTTCGCCCTCTATACTTCAGTCATTTCACTTGGGCTTGAATCTTGATTCCATCTTTGGTATTGTTTTGAGCTTCTTGCTCAAATAAGAAGTCAATCCTTGTCTTCTCTTGACTTTTGCTGGGTTTCAATAAATTTAACTTGAAAAATACTTTGTCAAATGCAAACAAGTCATTGGAGTAATCATTATCAAAATAATATGTTTATATATTGAAAGTAGGAAAAACGTACATATTGATGATCAAAATAATAAGACTAGCAATTTTCTCAATTACCAAATCAAATGATTGTTAATGTTAGGACCTTAATTAATCATGATGATTCAGTGATAGTTATATCCATCAAAACCAAACTTCATCATAATGATTTATCAAGTTAAAATTACTAATATCCAAATTATGAAATCAATTGGTTGTTATATGTCAAAACCAAAATATGGCTTGATTGAAAAAACCTGTAGGCAAACAATCTCTCCATTTTTGACTATGGCAACAATTGATTTGTAAAGGTATAAAGGATATGAAAATTGTAAGCTCTAAGACACCAATTATTGCTAAGATACCAATTGTGAGCACTCCTATATGGTACTAATAATTAACTAGATGTAGCATTTTGATATGCAAGCATGATATGCAAACATATTGCTCCAGCTATACCAAAGAGTGTAAATAGATTGTTAAGTTCTAAACGTATTCTAAACATGTAGTACTCCCCCCCCCCCCATGCATAGCAATAACACATGTTAATCACTTAGACATGCAAATCTATCAATACTTCTCCCCCCTTGGGCATAGCAAAAAAGAAAGGGAAGAAATAAAATAAGGTTCAAGACAAAAATATGTGAAGGTCATAAAAAAGATTTCTTTTTGTGAAAGACTTCTCCCCTTTTGAAAATATTTCTCCCTCATTTCTAAAACAATTAAATGACCATCAAATGGATTTTTCAAGATGTTTTCATTGCTCATGGAGTATGATAAAGAATATCAAGGTTAGCCTTTTGAACCAGATATTTTTATGAGGAGGAAAAAAAATTCTTTTAGAATGTTATCCCAACATCTATTTATATCAATGTTTAACTTATCATTTCCTTTGAGAGTGTAGAGATTAAATGAGCATGAAAATGAAGCAACTCCACATTGCAAGCAAACTGGATTGACATACAAGGCATATCAGAAAATATCAAAGATTTTCTAGTTTTCTCCACCTAAAAGATATATGATATGCATGTTTGATACCAATATAAAATGAGTTAAGCATGCAATACCAATGGTTTTGAAAAAGAATCGTTCCCTTTTGACAGTTAAAGTATAACGAAACAAAGAATGATATGCTTTAAGGAAAATATACCAAATTATTTGAAATCCCAGAGTTTGTTATCTCTCCCCCTAAAGTTATGCAAGTTAATATTGAGGATTTTGTTCTACTTTGAAATGACAGAAGGTTCAAAATAAGAACAATCAATTTTAATTTTTCTTTAGTTAAGCATGCACTTGAAATGGAAGGATCTCCCTTTTTGTCAAGTAAGATATGCATTGCTATAACGGATCAAAATTTTGATTAAAATTATTTGAATCATATTTTGAAGAAAAAGACTATAGAAGTGTGGGTTTACCAGAATTTCACCAAATAAGGAGTTTATTGAAAATAGTTTATCAGTGAAATAATCTGATTATTGATCGTCATACACTACAGGTTTTTAAAAAAAAAAAAAAATTGAATATGATACCAATTAAAAATCAATCATAAGTTCTTATCTATATTCAATGTTCTCTACATGATTGAAAAACTTTAGGCTACAAAATCTTAAATAAACAATCGTGCAAAAATTATGTAGTGCAAGCATATATGCTCACAAGCATAGAGATATACATTAGAGTGCAAAAGAAAATTGCATAATGTACACTAGGCTTAAATATCAAAAGGATTGTATTTAGTACAAGAGATTATTACAACGAGATTGAAAGAATTATAATCCATAGATTTAGGTAAAAACAAGAAAAACAGAAAAACCCAATGTGTCCAATAACATGGAAATAGTCATAGTGTCTTGGATGGAATTACGGTTCACATGGCATATTCCATTTCTTGATTATATCACTTATTTGATCAACAAGAGCCGCAACAGCTTAATTGACAGACAAGAGAGGTGCATTCTCACCATTAACCCAATCTTTGATGTAGACCAAGCGAGTGTTGAGATCGTTGAACTTAGTATAAATGTTAGCTTCAAGAGATTGTGAAGTAGCAATCACTGACTCAATACAGGAAAGGACTTCCGCCTTGGCGACAGAGATAGATGTGAGAGAGGAAGATGAACTAGAAGGATCCTTATCCGTGGGATTGAATAAAAAGAGAGCAGAACACTGGGATGTTTAGAGAAGACGAACGAATGGAATGTAGAGACGTTTAAGATTTATAAAGAGAACGTGGTCTGGGGAAGGTGAAAGGACTATTAGATAAGACCAAATGTCTTGGGAAGATGAGTGGTTTCAAGTGGAGAGAGAAAAGAAGACACACAAAGATGAAAACTCTTTTCTTGGGAGTAAAATGATTTTCTGTCGGACGCATGAAGCATATTACATATGAAAATCATATAAGAGGATGTGAAATAAATGGCAATACAAAGCATCCCACCCTTTTCTCGGTTTATATATATAGTCCAATAATTATAGAATGCTTTAAATGAAAATCAATCATACATTCATAGGAATTAAACATATAAGCATTTATTTTCCATAGCATCCATATGCAAAGAAAAATCATCAAGGTTAATAATATCAGCAAATATCATGATTTTTTAAGCATAAATTCACTAAATGAATAATTTTTGATTGATAATGTGTATGCTATATTAAAAAAGGTTTTGTCATTAAATATCCAATGAAGATTGTGTATGACATGCAATAACACAAATCTGATATTACTAAAATTATAGAAGAAAATCATTTTTATCCATAACAGAATGCATGAGTCGACTTATGAGAACAGTGAGTCGACACTTCATATACTTGACAAGAGCAGAACATGGAAAAATGCATAATGGGTCGACTCATGGAAGCAATGAGTCGACAGTTTTCATGTTTAGCAGAAAAGTGCAGAAGTTGAAATCATCAATTCAATGCAATGTAAAAGTAGGATAAATATGATATTTTAGCATCAAATTAAGCACACATAATGACCACAATAAAATATAATATCCTTATCCTAGAATGATGAGATATTACTTTTCTAGCTTAGCTTAACATTATCGAAAAGCCTTGCAAATTTATATCACATGCAAGTGGCAGGTTCTCCAAATTTGAGCGTTTACTGGGAAGAGCTTTGCCTTGCCCTTTATGTCCCTCAACCATCTTTCTTCTTGGTTTGTTGCAAAATAATCCTATGCGTAGTCTCTTGGTGCCCATTTCTTTTTGGGTCGTTGGAGATTACCACAATAAAACATATTTTGCATAAAAGGAGCATTGTGCCTATGTAGATGAGGAGCTGGTTTATGATTGGCTTTCCATTTAGATTGCCTCACATGTTTAGGTCTCCTGTGTGGTATGAAAGTACCATCATATATATACAAGTTTGGTGATGGTATTTGAATGGCTTTCCTTTTGGATTGCCATCTATTAGTAGGTTTATGCATTTGAGCAACTTTGGGTAGAGGATCACCCTTTTTAATCCAAACCTTCTTAGTAGGTTTGTTTCCTTTTAATCTAGAATAACACAATTCAGCTCGATGTTCAAGCTCGATGTGTTAGTACGCTTGCAGTGCATTGAACGAGAATAATAGGATGATCAATTATATATTGACTATATGATTTGATCCACATCCTATATTATTATGTATTGCACGAACTTTGAATCCTGACGTGACTGATCGAATCATGTTCAGATAATGTGTAGTGCTTTGAGTCACCAATGGTTGAGATTTCGATATTGATATCAATATGGCTGGTGATTTTGGTACTGATGTTATTTGTTCGATAGTCGATAATCAGCTGATGGAGACCATGTCCAATTTAGGTTGAGGAGTTTCCCCTCGTGTGCTTTGCTTATAAGTTTGATTATGCCAAACCCGGCCGGTGGATCAGTCGATCCAGTATACTCAAAAGGATAAGCAGTACGGTAGTGAGGATAAGAGGATAATTGAACCAGGTCGTCAATAACCAAATTCAATCATCAGGAATCCATATCTTAAACGTGAGGAGATTTCAGTGTAAGTGGTAATTGGAAACCTGAGATATAATTCTGTACAGTAGCGAGGATAAGAGGATGATTGAACCGGGTTGTTAATAACCAAATTCAATCATCGGGAATCCATATCTTAAACGTGGGGAGATTTCAGTGCAAGTGGTAATTGGAAACTCATGACATAATTCGGGATAGGGTCGGGAGTTAAGTCAGGGGCCTTTAGAGGAATCTGTCCTTGCTCGTACAAGAAAGGATTTAACTCGGGGGTTGAGTTATGAAAATCCAATTTTCTCGTACAATTAACATGAGTCCTATACCTCCTTATATCCCTCATGCAGCCCAATATGTGCACGATATTATTTATTTTCTTTCTGAAATTATTTAATTTAATTCGATAGTGCGTTTTTTGCAGTCGGGACGATCGGGGAATTAAATTAAATGTTAAGGGGCGAAATTGGAATTTGGCACACCTAGGGAATATTCCCTAGGTGGCCGGCCCAAATGGGGTATATTGTAGTATTATTTTTGTTAAGATAAGTTTTCTTATCTTAGGCACAAAAATTAGGAAACTATGATATATCATAAAGAGAAGAATTAGGAGAGAGTCATGGATATAATTCTCTAAGTTTTTTTTTCTCTATCCCATTCCACTTTAGCCACCCACTTGTCTCTCTAGTGACTGGATTTTTCTGCAATATTGAGAGACAAAGTGTGTGTGAAATAAAAAACGTGTACGGGTCGGTGCCCACTCGTCGAGTATGCGTCGTGCATCGAGTCATATGTGAGAAGATCAAAGGTGGTCTCGGATCATTGTTCGGCATCAAAGAAACTTGTTCAAGTTTCTTAAAGGTATATTTAATTATAAAATATTATAATATTTCATTGGATTTTTCATGAAAATCGCACAACGTCGTTTTTCACGGTCACGACGTCTTTTTCTAAAACTTTTTCCGCTTCGCGGCTCCAACAATGGTATTAGAGGCGGCAATGTTTTTCATGAAAAACACATGTTCTAACCTTTGTTTTACAACATACATCTTTATGATCCAGTTCTTTAATCGATTGAACGAATGGTTTGTTTATATCGCTTTTTAACCGCCTATCTCGATAGTTTTTAAATCGAGATTAGATCGGTTTTATGCCTCCTACGTGAGGCATACGATTTGCGATATAATAATTATTTAATTTAATTTATTTTTCTGGATTATTCTTGTAAATCAAATCACAAATCAGAGGTCGAAAATGAAGCGAAAAAGGAGTAAGGAGAGGCGGCAACATCAGGTGCGGGCAGCACACTGTCGGCTGTTTCCTGCACCATTTTTTGGGCTTTTGGACACTTTTTTTGATGCAATTGTTTCACTATAATTAATATTAATATGTTAGATTTCTACCGATGGTTTGTGGCATGCAAGATGACGTTGGAAAGGGGTCTGAAAAAAATTTCCAAAGTTGGTCCTGCAGAATATGGCGTGAACAGTGACACAAACTTAACGATTTTTTTAGGGCACTTTGGCTTCGATTTTTGACGCGATTGTTTGCGGAGATCAAGTTCCAGATGTCGCCTAGTTCCAGTAATTTTTCGGGGCCCAAAAGGTGCCTGCAAGGCGGCCAGACAACGGCACAAAAGCGGCGGCACGTTGTTGGAACACAGCAGCAGGTTTCAGCCCTTAGGGGGCTACTTTGGGCTTTTTCTTTGGCTTTACTCCGATGATCTAATGGTGGTCCGGGGCTGTAACAGTGGTCCGGGGGCTGAAGAAGACGATCGAGTCCTTGGCGGCTTGTTTAGGATTCCAAAACCCTAGCCATTTAATCTTTAATTTTAGACTGTCGGATTAAAAGATTAAATAAAGTATCTGGATCATAACGACATTTTTTTTCTCGTTAGTTTAATTATTTCTTGATTTTTAAAATCGCACATAAAAGAAAAAATAAATAAAATAAAAAATTCATCCACGTAATTCAATAAAACAAATAAATAAATAATTAATTGGTGTATTTAATTTTACGTTAAATGGATAATTAATTTGAAAATTTATATTTATAGAAAACCTGGATAATTAATTACATTTCACAAGATTCAATAAAGAAATGTTTTTATTTATTTTAATACAATTAAATATGGAATTTTTAAATGATTAAAATCGAATTTAATTTTAATCGGATAATTAAGAATTTTGTTTAATGTTTTAAAATAAATAAAAGGTAAAAATCTCGATTTTTAAAATATAAAGTGGGAGAAGGGTTTATTCACAGATAAATCCTACGGTCTCTATCACACGTTCGTTAGAGATGTGATTTAACTCGTCTGCCGGCTTGATCAGTATCCCCATCAAATGGGTTATAATCATGGTATCTCCGACACGAATCTCCGAAAGGAGTTAATTTGAAAAGTTGTGCAAAGTAGGGTACGCACACACCAGGCCCGGGACTTTGACATGAGATTTTCAAATTAAGTTTGATTGTTGTACACTTAACCCATGAATAAAAGTATCCTCCCCATCGGAGTCACTACTTTTATTTGTAGGGACCAAAATAATTGGCTATTTAATTACTTGTAAGATATTAGAAAATAAAGACATGTTAGTACTTTGTTCGTTAATTGGTTTGACGTTCACACTATCATGGCCTGATCAATTAATGTGACTCTGGACGAATGATTTTGTTTTGATACTTGCTAAGAGAAATTGATAGACTGGTATGCCTGTCTGGACAAGGATTGATTAGTATACGTGCATAGTATCGTGCATGCATAATCATAAAGGATTCGGACTGTCAATAATTCTTTTAAAAATTAAAAGGTTGAGGGACCCTAATTTTTTTTTCAAAGAATTACAAACTTTTCTATTTTGTTTCTCATGATTTATTATCAGGATCTAGTCTTAATCTATTTACGGAGACACTCAAAGATTATAAATTAATTGGGTCTAATTTTATCAAATGGAAATGGAATCTCTATGTTATCCTAACTTCTGATGAATATAGGTTTGTGTAATTTGATCTTGGTCCACCCGCTCCTAATTATAGATCTTGTAACAAGAGATCCGGGACAATCTGGTTAGGGTGAAGGCTGATATAATGGCATGTTGCTACATCTCGACTTCCATGTCAGATGTTTTGCAAAGCTAGTATCAGTGTATGGAATCTGCGCCTGATATGATCTTTAGCCTTACAGAAATATTTGTTGAGCAAGGTCGGGCAACAAGGTAAGTTGCCATGATGGGTCTTGTGAATACGACCATGGCATAGGGTACAACAGAGAGCAACCATGTTTCGAAGATGATCGGTCTTCGTAACGGGTTCGAGGTCCTTGGAACCATGGTTGATGGGGAAATCCAGGTTAATATCATGTTCCAGTCACTACCAGATTCATTTCAACAATCCTGCCTAAATTTTCTTTGGCCGAATTATTGAAAGAATTAGAGACAGTGGATGATGTTATCAAGAAGTCGGCCCATGTGTTTGTTGCACAAAAGGTTTGTACTTCTATGCCAAGAGGTGGTAAAAAGAATAAGAAAAGGGTGCAACATGACAATGCATAAGGGGTTGGTGGCTAGGAGCCATCAACTACTAAGGTAGAGGTTAAGGTTCCTAAATGTAGTTGCTACTGCTATCAGAAATCAGGGTATTGGAAAAGAGATTGTCCTAACTGAAAGTACAAGAAGGTTATAGGTAAAGCCTTATCTTTAGTTGGATTATCATGTTTAGCGTTTGTATCTACGGAAACCTAATATCTTGATACGGCATCCATTAATCATGTCTGGACGATATTGTAGGGGTCCCTGGTGACCGAACAACTAAAAGATGGTAAGGTTTACCTTCAGATGGGGTATAACTCCAGGTGGACTGCTACAACAGTGGGATATATAGTTCTAGGTTTTAGTAGAAATAAGTGTTTAATCTAAAGAAATATTGTATTACCTCAAATTGGGTGGAATTTAGCTCTAGTTTCCTAATTGGGATTGACGGATACTCTGTTTACTTCAATAAGTATTTAGGCAATATTATGGTTAGCAAACACTTCATTTGTCATGATACGAAGGATAATAGTCTTTATATTTCACACCTTATTATTTATACTTTTCAAAACGATGAGCTGAATAACTTACATGTTTTACCACTACTTATGAAAGGTTCCTCACTGAACCAAACACTACTTTGACAACTTCGTGTGGTCATCTTAATTTAAAAGAATACAATGACTGGTAGAAAATGGACCTTTACGTTCATTGAAGTGGAGGTACTTCTAGTCTATAAATCTTGTTTAGAGGGTAAAGATGACAAAGAGGTCCTTTACGGGCCAAGGATCTTGGAGCCAAAGAAGCATTGAACTTGGTTCATTCTGATGTATGTGGTCTAATAAATGTCCAGGAAAAAGGTAGATAAGACCCTATGAGTTGATCACGGTGGTAAATACCTCTTGGGAGTTCAAGGACTATTTATCAGGATATGAGATTACATACCAGTTGTCTACACTAAGGATGCCTTGGCAGAATGATGTAGCAGTGCAGAGGAATATGTTCCTTAAATAGATGGTAAAGTACATTATAAGTTGTTCGGATTTACCACATTCGTTTTGGGGATTTACGTTAGAGACATCAGCAAGTCGTAAACATTTTCGGATATGGGGTTGCTCAACACATGTGTTAGTGGGAGGTGCAAGTATGGTGGAACCGAAGATGAATTTTTGTTTCTTTGTAGGGTACCCCAAAGGAACTAAGGGTGGTTTATTCTATAATCCAAAAAATCAAAGGATATTTGTCGATACAAATACAAGATTCTTGGAAGAGGATTATATAATAACCACAAACCCCAGTCTCAGATTGTTCTAGAAGAGGATCGGACATGAAATATGGTACAACCGGAAAATATACCTAATGTGCGGAATGAGACACCGCCTATCGTGAGTACACAGGAGAGGTCTCGTCATAGTGGGCTGGTTGTTCGTCAACCCGAGAGGTTCATGTTCTTGGGAGAGTCACTCGATAAGATCCTAGATGAACATGATACTGAGCCCAGAAATTATAATGAGGCACTTTAAGACAAGGATGCAGACTTACGGCAAACAGCTATGAAATCCAAGATGGAGTCTATGTACTCTAATCGTGCCTGGGAGCTTATAGAACCATTAGATTGTTGGTAATGTAAACTAAAAGCCATGCTTTTATGTATTTTTATCCTTGATCCCTGGTATATTAATGAGAAAACAATTGAGGTGGTTTGTATTTACTATTTTATCTTTACTGTTTATATGATATGTGAATACATAGTCCGTAAATTTTGTTTAGTATTTGACTCATCGTATGAAGCAGGGAAGATCGGGTTAAAGGTTCTGACAAATATACAAGTGGGCTCACAACCACAATGGACCCGGACAATCCATTGGTACGGTTGTAGCACATCGTTATATTAGCCGATCTTGGCTAGGTCGAACGGATCGAATTCTGGTCTTGGAATTTGATGTTTGAGCTCGATATGTTAGTACACTGCGAGTGTATTGAACAGGATCATTAGGATGATCAATTTTATACTGACTATATGAATTGATCTACATCCTATATTATCATGTATTGCACGTACTCTTAATCCCGACGTGATTGATCGAATGATGTTCAGGTAATGCACAGTGCTTTGAGTTACCAATGGCTAAGATTTCCATAGCGAGATCAATATGACCGGTGGGTTGGGTACTATCGTTATTTGATCCATGGTTGATAATCAGCTGAAAAAAAACTATGTTTGAATTAGGTTGAGGAGTTCCCGCTCGTGTGCTTTGCTTATAAGTTTGACTATGCCAAACCCGACCGGTGGATCAATTGATCTGGCATGTTAATAAGTTAAGCGGTGCGGTTGCGATGAAAAGAGGATTTTCGAACTGGGTTTCCAGTAACCTAATTCGATTATCGGGAATCTATATCTTAAATGCGGGGAGATAACAGAGCATATGAGAATTAGAAACTTGAGACACAAATCGAGATAGGGCCGGGAGTTCAGTCAGGACCTTTAGTGGAACAAGTCCTGGTTCGTGCGAGAGTGGATCTAACTTGGGGCTTGAGTTAGGGATATCTGATTTTCTCGTACGGTTAGCCCGAGTTCTATACTTCCTTGTGATCCCTCACATAGCCCTACTATACACAATGGTTTTTGGTAGGCTTCGATTTTTATTTAATTTAATTCGATCGTCGGATTTATTGCTGGGACGTTCGAGGTATTAAATTAAATGTCGAGGGCACTTTTAGTATTTGGTACACCTAGGGATTTATCCCTAAGTGGGCAGCCCTGGAGGGGGTTAATTGCCTAATTGACTATGTTATGATATATTAGTATATATCTTGGAAACTAATTAATAGGAAGGTGATTTTTATTAGGAGAAATTTTAGGAGATTTTATCTCCCTCTCTCTCTCCTTTATCTCTCCATGGCCGGCCCTATAATGGGTGTATTT
>JAULLG010220210.1:0-12352 GCA_035668355.1 Sarracenia leucophylla
TGTATTTGCTTGTTTTATTGCTGTTTTGGTGTAGTTTCGCGTCTCTTCTCCAAAATGTATCTAAACACAAAAACACAATATTAAAAAACATTTCAGGGCTAGCCCAGTGTAAATAACAGGATTAAATCGTCACTTTTGAGTGTCAATCACAGGTCATTTAAAGTCACTATCGACATAGACCACTCGAGCGAACCCCCAACCGCTCGAGCGAACCCTGCTATTTTACCCAACTCAAAATTTTAAAAATCGAGACTCATTTTTAATCTAAACATCACCAAACTTAACCCAAACTTAACCTGATACCCCGGAATAATATTTCGAAGGTTCCAAAACAAACGGTAACATCGTCGGACTCCGAATTAATATCAAATTTTATTTTATTGTAAACTTTTAACCAGTCCACGAAAAAAATTAACGATTTTAAAAAATGGTCTAATTAAAATTCGAAATTGGAACGGCTCATTGTGTTACAATATCTCTATCTATTCGAACATATTTAAGGAATTGTGTTTCTCAAATTTTTATTTTATATTTTAAAAAAATCACGATATTTTTATGGGATTGGTCCAATATATATTTTTAATTATAATTAATTATTAATCTAAACTTGAACCATGGCAAACTCATCATCTACATCATCGTCGTCAACGTCTTCATCTTCAGTGTCGATTCCCACTAATATCTTCTTTCTTATCTCAAATCTAACTTCCTTGGTCACTGTTTGACTGGATTCAACCAACTATGGGATCTGGAAAAGACAAATCTATAATGTTTTAAGAGCGACAGGCCTTCTTAAGTTCATCGAATCTCTTTCAGAAATTCCTAATGAGACGGTTCTTGACAGTGAAGGTAAGGAAATGCCTAACCCTAATTTCTTGCAATGGAAAACGCTGGATGCTCAGCTCATGAGCTGCATCACAATGACCCTATCTTCCCCAATTTTTTCTTCGGTAATCGATTTTAACTCTAGCAAAGACGTATGGAATTCTCTTGAAAAGAGATTTATGTCACTTTTGAGATCATACATACGCTACTATAGACATGATCCACACTATACCTCTACATCCACGGTTGGTTCAAACACTAATACATCTCGTGCCTATATGAGTACATCTAAAAAACATGACACTCCACAATGGTCCTTGGATACGGCTGCCATTGATCATATCATAAATGATCTAAATAATCTCCAAGTGTATCAACCCTATCAAGGATCTGAACACATCACTGTTGGAAATGGTGCTTCTCTTCCTATCCAAAACTCAAGTAGAATTTTTCATACACCCTTTTTAGTTCTTAATCTCATAAAAATATTACATGTACCTCACATGAGAGCGAATCTACTATCGATTAATAAACTTCCTACTGACAATAATTGCTTGATTATCGTTGCTGCCAATTCCTTTGTGATTCAAGACAAATCTACAAGGAAAATTCTGCATAAAGGGTCTTTGCTCAAGGGTCTTTATCGAGTTCCTAATTGCACTTCTTCTGATCTTCCATCCACTGCTTCTGCTTATGTCTCTACTACAAGCAAGGGTGACCTATGGCATCTGCGCTTAGGACATCCTTTAGCTCAGAAATTTGGTCATATTTTATGCACTTTAAATCTTTCAATTTTGAATAAACTTTAGTTGTGTGAACATTGTTGTGTAGCTAAGAGTCATCAGTTGTCTTTGCGAGGTTTACTGTGAATAAACCTTTGGCTTTGATACATAGCGATGTATGGGGTTCCTTATCCCATGTTTCTTTTGAATACAAATACCATGTTCTTTTTGTTGATGAATTTACACGGTTCACATGGTTATACCCATAAGCATATAAAAGTGAGGTTATTGAGAATTTTCTTTCTTTCATGGCATTTGTTGAAAACGGTTTGAGACTTCTATTCAAGTTTTTTGTAGTGATAAAGGAGGTGAGTTTATCAATAATAATTTTAAAACTTTCTTTGGTACTCATGGTATAATTCATCAAGTTTCTTGTCCTTATACACCATTTCAAAATGGTGTCTTTGAAAGAAAACATAGACATCACATTGATACAGCTTCTGCTTTGCTTCATCATAGTGGTGTTCCCTTGAAACTTTGGTTTGAAGCTATTGCATAATCATCATGGTATAATTCATCATGGTATAATTCATCAAGTTTCTTGTCATTACATAATCATCATGTTTCTTTCCATTCTCAAAATCTTGTTCCCTTACAGCCATAGTCCCAGTCCCAAATTTCCCATATTTCATTGCATAATCATCCTGTTTCCTTCCCTTCTCAAAATCATGTTCCCTTACAGTCACGGTTCCAAAATGTTCAGCTTGTTAGACTTCTTCAGCATACTTCTTCTCCAATCTTAACCTAGCCTCCCCATCCTCTTCACGTATCCAATACTGTTAAGAATTCTTTTCTCTCTCAATCTGCTTCTCTACCAGCTATATCACTCACCATTCCCATTCTTCCTCGTCCAGTTATTCAAAATGTTCATCCTATGCTTACTAGATCCAAAGCAAAATTAGACCCTCATTGTCTTCTTTCTTCTACTGTGAATTCCCTTGATCTCTCTTCACAAGAACCCAAAATTGTTTTATAAGCCCTTCAATCTCTTAAATGAAAAGCAGCCATGGATGATGAATTTGCTGCTTTTCAATAGCAAAATACAAGGACTTGGTTACTCTACCACCACATACTAACATTGTTGGTTGCAAATGGGTGTTTAAACTCAAACATAATGTCAATGGCTCTATTGTGAGATACAAAGCTCGCTTAGTAGCCAAAGGTTATACCCAAGAACCTAGAGTGGACTTTCATGAAAATCTTAGCCCGGTAGCTAAACAACCCACTATTCGCTTGTTTCACTCCATTGCATTGTCTCATAATTGGCCCATTAAACAACTAGATATCTCTAATACTTTTTTGCATGTGCATTTAGCTAAAGATGTCTATATGGCTCAACCATTGGGTTTTATTTTCTCATCTTCTTCTCATCTTATTTGCAAGCTTAAAAAGGCAATCTATGGTCTTAAATAGGCTCCTCGAGCATGGTATTCTACCTTTTCCTCTTTTCTCTTTTCGGTTGGTTTCAAGAATAGTCATGCTGATAATTCGCTTCTTGTTCATAAAACTCTCGATTCTCTTACATATCTTATAGTCTATATTGATCATATATTGATTACAGGAAGTAATAATTATCATATTACTACTTTAATTCAACATATGCACAAAGTTTTTTCTATAAAGGAATTGGATTTTGTTTCTTACTTTCTGGGCATTTACATTACCGATAATCAATCTGGATTTTTTCTCTCGCAATCTAAATATGCCTTAGAACTTCTTTCCACTATGGGTATAACTGATTATAAACCATCCCTTACTCCCATTTCTCTCAAATCCAACATGAATGAAGGCTCAACTCCTTACCCGGATCCATCTCAATATCGTAGACTTGTTGGAGCCCTTCAATATCTTGTTATTACTCGTCTAGATTTAGCCCTTGCAATCAATACTGTTTGTCAGGATATGAACTCTCCCACCATGGCTCATTTTACTACATTAAAGCGAATTCTTCGCCATGTCAAAGGGATCATTGATCATGGTCTTTAATTCTTTAGTGGAAACTTTACTTTGATAGCTTATTCTGACTCTAATTGGGCTAGAGATTTGTTGGATCGTAAGTCCACTACGGCTAGACCGCTCTTAGAGCGCTTTACGAGTATTATACAGTGGTAGAGTGTTTGACTACTAAGAGACTACGAACATACTTAGATTCTAAAGTTATACCCATGGCAAACACTCCCCCTAACATGAACTACCAAAAAAATGAGTCAATACTCATATACATACACTCTCTGAAACTCTCCCCCTAGAACCAGAGAAACCCCAGAAAAACACATGCAAAAATAAATATACAAAAAAAATTCATATTATAAGCATGGATATAAAATGAGTATTAATTTAAACTCATATAAGCACATAAAACTTGAACAATCTTTATGAAAAATGGATAACCCATGTATCAACATATAATCATGCAAGAATTAACTTAAGTGTACACAATTCACGTTATCTCTCTATTAATGGTGAATTGTGAACTCTGTGCATAGGAGCAAGATACTTAACAAAACATAAGTTGGAATCAAGTCCTATCATAAGGAAATGGAAAAAGCGCTGTAAACTAGAAGGCAAACTCAAAATATTTGGACCTCCAGATATGCGCACAAACTTTAGTCTTGATATACAAAAGGCACACACGTGACCTTTTGTCCATATAAGATCCAAAGCTGAGAACAAGGCTAAACACACTTTTTAATATAGTGTGGTAATTGTGATAGCACAATATAGGGTATAGATAACAAATTATTGTTATCAAGGCAGACACACGAATGACGACTTACACCGAACGTAGACGGTTACTCACACAAAGTAACGACTTACACTTGCTACAGGCGGTCGTTCAGATGCGGATGCTGACAAGGGAAAGTATCTTATGGTAAATCACAAATGTGGGTCAATCTAAATCAAGACCATAAGGTCATAACCAAATGACTAGATATAATACCTAACTTGTGACTCACAAGTATCAAGCTTCCATAGAGTGTTTGCAAAATAAGCGAGATAACGGGACAATCAACTCATAGCATAAGCACAAGCATAATTATATATGAAAGAGAAAATTCCAAATTACATGAAAGTTCATCAAATAATTATGTTTGATAAGAATAATAGTTATCTCATAACACATGCAAGAATATAATAAGCATGTTAAGCACACAAGCATATAAAAGGAAGAGAATCAAAATAAATACACAAAGTCTATACAGTCTCTCTCATAACCTCTCTAGAAGAAATAATACTAGAGGAAGAAGGGAACACCAAATCCTATAACACATATACAAGGTCTAGGGATAAGGCTACAAGGAAACCAAAAGGCATAAAGACAACACCAGAGGACAACCTAAGGCATGTATAAGGAATGGGTCAGCTCACTATTCAAGAGAAGACTTGGCAAGGGAAATTTCTAACGTATTGACAATGTGCTCGGGCCCACACAACGGGTCCCTCTGGTTCCAAGAAAAAAGCACGGACCAGCTCACTGCCCAAGATAAAGAATGGCAGGGAAAGTTGCTGGCGTAGAGAACGTGTGAGAAGAAAGTGGTTCGAGGATATTGAACCACTATTCTAGAGGGATAGAGTGCTCTACCTAACTAGAAAGGATGAGGGTTGGTCAATTAGCAGCCAACGCACTCAAAATTTTGAGTAGCCATAAAATTATCTGATACAAATGACAGGTTCATAGCAAACGAAAGATCTACTCAGGACGTTAGTCCTAAATATGAGAGTCCTGCTCTGATACCAATTGAGAGTACTGCTACGAACCGAAATAACTAACCTAGAGGGGGTAAATAGGTTTGAAGCTCATAAATTTAAAAAAAATTAACTTTAATTATTAATTTTCTAACCTAACATGATAGCAAGTTAAAATTAATAAAATTAACATCGACATAAAGCTCTAAAAAGTTATAAACATCCAACAACCATAAAGAACACACGATATATGTGAAAATCATAGGGAAACTCCCAGGTATGAAAACCATGGTACCAACACACAGTGGAAACTATACACTATAAGCCAAAAAGGTTTACAGACAGACAGACTAAGAATTAAACCCATTACACTGACGGTGACACCTATCCTCTAACCAGAAAGCTCAGCCTCAAGCCCCTTCTTGACTCTAAAGTCACGTAGCTCCCCCTCCAATGTTCTATGAGCACATCTGTACTCACTGCGAATGGAGCTCGTGTACAGCATACGGTCAACAGGAACTAGTCCCAATCTCCCTATCGATAAGGGCTCTAAGTTTCCTCATCCAGGTGTATGCACAAGCATAGTGCAAGTGGAAGTGGTGGGAATGATGAAAGAACAAAGATAACCTAGATGATCAGCTAATGACCGTGAGGACAAGGGCATCTATGGTTATACTCCAAGCGTGGTCTAATTACCAATCCTAAGAAAGGTAAGAACTACGACACACAGGAGGGTGGTAACATCAGAGGTTTCTCAAGAATACCATAGCCAAAAGGCCATGGTGAGACTACCTCAAGTCTCGAGCCAAGGTTGTTACACATGTGCACAACCGAGACTAATGGAGTAAGACTACCATGAGTGTTTACTCCAAAGGTCACTACTACCAACACCTCATAGAGAGTGTTGAACATCCAAGAACTAAGGATAGTAAAAACATATTGTAGCTAAACATGATACATCACAAAAGACCTAAGGAAATCTATATGAGACATAGATAGAAATAAATACAAACTTAAGAAGTGGAGAAAGATGTAATACCTTGGGTTTGTAATGGATCTTGAGACATTTGTTAGTATATTGGCTATTCCCGGGTTAAGCACAAAACCATTGTGCTTGTACCTTTATTTTGGGTTCGGGGTTTTTGGGTATTTGTGTCTAGATCCTCGATCCAGATCACATTTAACAAGCTCACTCCGATCCTTACAAGGTATATGGCACTTACATACACACACCCATATGTATTCATATCATATAATGATTAGGATTGTTAGTGTATATTGTTGCCTTAGAGAATTCATGACTTACTATGGATTTTAGGCACTGGCGCGCAAAGGGGCTCAAGCACCTTCCAGTGCCTCCGAGCGTTCACAGAACGCTTAAGCGGCAGCGAGCGACAAACATTAAATTGTGCTTATCTCAATAAGTCGAGAGTTGAGACATTGAGGCGCCCGAAGAGAGCCCGAAGAGAGCTCGAGCACCCCTGTTAAGTGTCTTAATTCTTCTTTGACGAGAGTTGGGTTTTCCAAGCACCTGTAATGCGTCCGAAGAGTGATCGAGCTTAGTGGTGAAACCCTAACGACTCTCATTCGCGTAGGTAGAAAAAGCCCGGCATCCTTAACTGTGCTCGAAGAATGCTCGTGCACATTATAACGCATACGGCACGCTCGAAGAGCGCTCTAGCGCCAGTGTATTTCCCTATATATACACAGCTTAAATAGCAGCTAGGGTTGAGCCTTTGTTTGGAGAGTTTTTGCTGGTGCGTCCCCTCACCTCCAGCTTCTCTCTTAGCCTCCCCTTCATCCTTATGCTTTCATATCACCATTGAAACATAGTTTGAAAGTTATAGATGTATCTTAAACACTTCCAATGGATTGTGTTCATTAATACCTTGTAATTTCCATCCACCAACTGTATCATATACACACCTTCCCCACTACACACACATTTTGGCCGAGGAACTCGGAGCCATCGATGATACGGAGATCGGGAGTGGCTCCCATGGGCACTACAGGATCAAGGAAGGAGCTGGCGCAGCTACGTCAACAACATCAGTGTTTGCCATCTATGGGTATATGGGTATAAGTCCTTTTCATATGTTTTGATAACCTTATTGATTCGTAGTAATACATAAGTTATGTGTTTGGTGCTGTGGTTTTCATTATGGGGATAATTTTTCATAGGGTTTCCACTTTATATCGTGTATACTTGTTTTATCGTTGTTGGTATTAGTTTATGATTCCTTTTATCCACTCCCTTAAGTTTAATATATTAGACTGATAGGATAGAAATTTAAATCAGTAGATCAGTCCGGCTAATAATTGTTAATAACGGTAATAAACCTATTCACCCCGCTTTAGGTTTACGTAAGTGGTTGGTAGCTATATTTATCAATTGATATCAGAACATAGTTCTCATTTTTTAGGTTTTACCACCTGAGTAGATCCCATAGCTGCCATGAACCTCAAGTTAGAAAGAGAGGGCCTTTCTGTAACTCGTTCATTGTATTTTAACGGCTCAAATTATCCCTATTGGAAGGCTAGAATGAAAGCTTTCCTTAATTCCATGGGGATACGTGTTTGGAGGTCAGTGGTGCATGGCTATGAGTTTCCAAAAATTGAAGACATCACCACTCATGAATCTCGGGACAAAATCGAATCTGAATGGACGATGGTAGACAACTCTTGTGTTGTGTATAATTACAAAGCACTTGGCGCAATACACAATGCCTTGAGTTCCAGTGAATTCTCTAGAATTTCACAATGTGAGACAGCTAAAGAGGCTTGGGACATACTCTAAGTCACTCATGAAGGAACCCAGACGGTTAAGACATCCAAACTGCAAATGTTGACCAATAGGTTTGAAGAACTTAGAATGTCTGATAGTGAGTCCTTTGACTACTTCTATTCCAATCTTAGCGAGATTGTTAATTCATTCTTTGCTTTAGGTGAACCCCTCACTTCCTCCAAAGTTGTGAGGAAAATCTTCAAGTCCCTACTCAAAAATTTTAGACCTAAGGTTACCGCCATCGAGGAGAATCACGGCGTGGACTTCCTTATGGTTGAAGAATTAGTAGGCAAGCTTCAAACCTACGAGCTTAATCATCTCACTTCCTGTGATGTCCCACCTAGCTCCAGTAAGGGTGTAGCCTTGAGATCCACTCATCTCAACCCTATTAATAGAGACGATGAGTTTGTCGACATTAACGAAGATGACCTTGCCATTGTTGTGAGAAAATTCCTCAAATTTATCAAATTCAGGAAGGAAGAAACCTCAAATCAATTAACCCTAAGATCATTCACCACCTCACGAAATCTCTCTCCAAATGGGAATGATTAAAGTCTTTCCAACCCCTCCTCTAACTTCAATAGACCTCAAGGCATCCAATGTCATAAGTGTCAGGGCTTTGGTCATGTTAAGGCCGAATACGCCAATCTTCTTAAAAGAAGTGAGAGAAAGAGCTTTGCCATCACTTGGAATGGTGATAGTGAGGAGGAAGTTGAAGCAGGTATTGAGGACCAAACCACGTCAAGTGACAATGACTCAAAATCCAAATACGCCATCCTTGTAACCACCTTAAGCACTGGTGACTCCCTTTCCCCCACTGATCCTTCTATTGGTCCTATCGATGAGACTCCTCAAGAAGTTAGGTCATCATGTGAGACAAGTGAATATGTTAGAAATAGTACAGATAAGGATGTAAATGAGTCAAACTCCACCCAGATAACCTACGGGAATCCTATAGAACAATGCCTTAAACTCAAGAAGGACTGTGAGAAATTGAGAGAGGGTTACGCCTCCCTTGAAAGTGAGAGGGACGCTCTTGAAGCTGATGTCACCGCTCGTGATCTTGAAATAGCTACTCTTAACGAGTATCAAGGGAATCTCATCAATAGTATCTCGTTCTTAAAGGAAGAGAGGTTAAAACACTTGGAAGAGTTAACGGACTTTAAGTCTAGAATCCTCTATCTTGAGACGGATCTGGTAGGGCTCTCTTCCATGATGAAGAGAAGCGAAGCCGCTTCCAGGATCACCGAGCTCTCCCGCTATTTCCACGACCGCAGTGGTCTTGGATATCTAGACCCTCATTCGTTGTCAGAATCCTCTCAAAGTGACTCTAGGAGGACCACATTCGTTAGGCCCTCTGCGTCCACCCTCATATCTTGTACTCCAAATATTGGTTTCTAAGGGATGAAACTGTTAGATCCCAATCAAAGGAACCATCCAAGATCTTCGGCAATTGCATCTTGCAAGCTGAAGGAATCATCTCTTCCCTCTCCTCCTTGGGATGATTTCTCCTCGGTTGATGACCTTAGAAAGGATCCAATAGCATCAATCTCACATGGGAAAGAACCCATGATTGATAGTTCCCCTAGAAGAACTCATGTTCCTCATTCCCATTCGTCCTCCACATCAAAATCCTCCTCTAGGAATAGACCACCTCTGATGTGCCACTATTGTGGGATAGCATGTCACATAAGACCAAACTGCTATCGTCTAAAGAGAGATAGGGTTAGGGAAAGAAGTCATTATAGACCTCCAGTTGGTAAATCTATAAGTGCGAGATCATCCTCTTCCAAACATGAAAAGGCCGTAACCTTAGATCATTTGAATGAGCTAGCCGCTCAGTCTTCATAACTGGTTGCACATATTGACAAGTTGTCTATGGCTATATCCAAGCCACACTTCTCTACTCCAAAAAAGAGACATACTAGACCTAGGAATGTTCATCCTTGTTTCCCTTCTTCCAGACCTAAACACAATCCTCCCAAGAAACTATCACCTCGAACTCACCTAGGCCTGTTGTTGCCATCTCTCCAAATGAACAGAAACTGTCTTCAAAAGAAGGCAAACTCTCATGGTACAAAATGTCCATGGGGTAAGGGGATGTCGTTGTTTTTCCTGGTCGCTTATCACCGGATGTTGTTATCTTGTTGTATCTCTGTCTTACTCGTTATACTAATCCTATTAGTCACGTACCCTTCCCTCAAGTAAATATATTTCTTCTTGAGATGTCAAAAAAATATAATAAACATGAATGTGAGATAAAATACTTGCCACTCATGCATTGCATAATTATTTGACGGACTTCCATGGCTGTTGGATGTTCCTTGTACTTTATATAATTTTGTATGTATCTATACTATGAGTTGGTGGTTATGTTATCATGTCTATTGCGCACACTTATAGGGATCATAGTGCTTGTAGATCACAAGTCGGCTCAGTCTCTAGTCATTATGTTATAACCATTTGGTCCTTGATCTAGATTGACCTATGTTTGTGGTCTACCTTTAGATGCTTTATCTCATCATGTTCCGCATTTGAATGACCACCCATTATAGGTATAAGTCGTTACTTTGTGTGAGTAACCGTCTCCAATCGGTGTAAGTCGTCATTCTTGCATCCCTTTTTGACAACAAAAAAATATTTATATGTTGTCTATACACATTTGTTGGCCGAGATGTGAAACCTAGAGGGGGTGGGGTGAATAGGTTTACTGGCAAACTTAGCCTATTTTTAATATATTTCTTCTCTTTTAGAAAATTCTAACACTTGAGTAAATAAGAGAATATGCTGCGGAAATTAAAGCAATTAAAGTGCAAGAAATGTAAAGAGAAGGAAAAAAGAAAGACAAACCAAAACACAAGATATATAGTGGTTTGGCCAAATCCCGGCCTACGTCCACTCTCTCAAATAGCACTTAAGTTTTCCCTAAGAGAGATGTTTACGGGTGCACTCTAAACCTTATACAGAAGATTTACAAGCTATCCTCCGACCTAGAAGATTTGAGGCTATCTTCTAACCTATTATTGTTGAGGCCAATTGAAGCCTATTCTTCCTTCAAGGTGAAGCGTAACCTGGCTGAAACAGAGTTGTAGCAGTTGTGGTAGTGATCCTCCTTAGTGAGGTGATTTAAAATTTGGAAACTCACTACAATGATTTCACTCTCTCTCTCTCTCTCTTTTGAATATGATTACAATCAATGAGAAATATGTAGAGAAGATGAGTACAATAACTGGTATAGAAAAATCAGGGAGAAAAACCA
This sequence comes from Sarracenia leucophylla, assembly GCA_035668355.1. Lineage (NCBI taxonomy): Eukaryota > Viridiplantae > Streptophyta > Magnoliopsida > Ericales > Sarraceniaceae > Sarracenia > Sarracenia leucophylla. Next base: position 11,339 of record JAULLG010220210.1, read on the forward strand.
AAGTAAAGCTCAAGGAATAGTAATTGAAAAATGAGCTAAAAAATAGGGGAATGATTGTTGTGAGTGTTAATCCCTTTTTCTCTTATGTTGTCCAACCCTTGAGACTTCAAATCCATCTCCTTAAATAGCCTCTGGCAAGATATGAATGTTGTAGGAGAAGATATAGCCGTTGAGAAGAAAAATAGATCTGTTGCAGCACCAGATTTTCAAATACCCGTGCAAAAGTGTCGATCTTTATTTGGGAAGTGTCAAACCTTTTTCGGCTGTTGGGGATTGTGACGAACTTTCTATAAAAGTGACAAGCCTTGTTTGTACTGGAACTGTGGAAAGTGTCGAACCTTATTTGGGCTTGAGGAGAGATAAAAGGCTCAGGATAAAAGTGGCGAACCTTATGAGCATTGTGCCAAACTTTTTTCCTGGAATAGTCACAAAAGTGTCGACCCTTTCTTCAAAAGTGTCGAACCTTTTTCCTTACAGACTTGGATTCGAGAAATGATGAGCTTGTCTTCAAAAAGTGACGAACTTGTCTTGAGAAGGGACGAACTTGACATAGCAAGATGTGTCGAACCTTTATCCAAAGGTGTCGAACTTTTTTCTTTGAGACTTCAGTGCTATGCTGTCCTTTGTCTTGGTGAAAAGGGACGAACCCTTTTGTTGGAAGTGACGAACTTGTCATAGATGAAAGTGTCGAACCCTTGTTCAAAAGTGTCGAACCTTTTTGTGGCAAATCTTCAGAGTTGAACTGTGCTCCTTCTTAGTGAAAGGGACGAACCTTTTCTTGGGAGGGGTGAACTTGTTCTCCCTTTAAGAAAAGTGTCAAACTTTTATACAAAAGTGTCGAACTTTATCTTCGGTTCAGACCTTGGACAAAAGTGATGAACTTTTGGACTGAATGTGATGAACTTCTTTTCCCTTAGACAGAAAGTGTCGAACTTTCAACTGAAAGTGTCAAACTTTTTGTCTGCTGAAAATGAACCTTGACTCCAGACTTTTCAGCACTTTGAAGTAGAGTTC
>JAULLG010221304.1:0-12343 GCA_035668355.1 Sarracenia leucophylla
AGGACTTACAAGCATAATAAAAAAACTGCCAAAACAAAACCAACATGCAAAACAACCAAATAGCTAGTAAAGCAACTTACTAACACCTCAAAAAAGCTCAAAAAAAAGTTAGTCACAACCTTACTTAGACATTGCTCCCCTACACCTAAACCCTCCCTTGGAGTGGGAGGAAGGGAACTGGGAAGCTATGCAAGGGAAAAGATCAAGCCCAATTTGTTCCACTTGAATGTCTGGGGCACAATAAGGGCTAGAGGCACCCACTTTGTCTTTGGATACAACTCTAGCATATTGTCTCTGTTTATCTGTGCATTCTTCTATCTTCCTTTGGTCTACCCCGCTTTGCCCATTTGGTATCGTGTTTACTTTCCAAACTTTTTCACCGCCTAAATCCTCACTTGGAGGCCGACCCAAATCCCCATAGCTGGAGGTCTGCTCCCCTGTTACCCCTCTTGTTTCATGTCTCTTTACCTTATTCACATTCCTTCATTTCTCCTCACTCTAACCCATTCAGATGTGGTTGAATGGTCAAAGCCACTGTCCAGCTTACAATCAACCGGGGGTTCCTGCTTCTTGGCTACTCATTGAAACTTTATCTAGCTTATTTACTTTGCATTTAGATGGTTCATGCCCAAAAGCATTACATCGTATGCACATTGGAGGTAGACCTTGATACTCAACTGACACTTCAATTGTTTCCCCTTCACATATCACAAAAACCAAGTGGACTAAATGTTTAGACGCATCTACCTCAATACAAATCCTGGAAAAGGATATGCGTTGTTTTGAATCCGTTGTACTATCAAAGAATAAAGGAAATCCAATGGCACTCACTATTCTACTAATGCATTTATTATTCCAAAGTTCAAGGGGAAAATCAAAAAATTTAACCCAAAGATGAATTTTAGTGATGGAATCGTTAGTTAGTCTAAGCCGTTTACACCATTACGTAGAATTAAAAGTTTACTAGAGAAATGCCAAGGACCCTTCTCTAGGATAGTTTCCATAGCCTGTATACTGTTAAACTTGAGGAAGAAAAACCCGCTATCATTTCCATTGACCTCAATCAGACCCTTGCTTCTCCACAAGGTCATGGTTGTTGCTCTGACTCTACCAAAATTTAGATTCTCATCCAAAAATACCCAACAAGGCACATTCCCCACGGTTGTTCATCAATCAAGTTTACCTCGATTTCAATAACACTGGGGAAATTAGGATCCTTTGGGGCAATGTATTCCAAATTTGATCCTAAGAAACTCCTGTGATTAAGCATTGTTGCCCCAGGTTTCGGTTTGGGCAATTTTCCAAACACTTCATGATCATTATCTTTTCCATTGTAAGAAACAACATCAGCCCATGTCTTAGAGTTCCTATGCATCCCCTCCATATTCTGCTCCTGACTAGCTTTAATTTCCTTAATATTTCTTCTAGGGCTTGGTTTGGGGATTTCATTAAACACTATGTGGGCAATTTCATCCAACACTTCACTCTCCCCAAATTTATTTTTGCTGCCACCATACTTGCACTTGGGGCCCAAATGAACGGTCTTGCCCTCCATCCCTACTCCAGCTTCAATTCAAGAGTCAACAAATTACACACTTACCTGGACACTAATCTCATCCATAGAGGCTTCGTTTGCATTATGACCCTTTATAGAAGGAGTTGAAACTGTGTCCTTGTCAGACTCCTCACCATCTTCGTCTTCTCCATTTTCTTCTTCCTTGTCGTCTTCTCTCGTTTCTTCCTCTTCGTTAGTAATGGTTTCTTCTTCCTCTTTATCTTCTACAGAATTTCCCGGCTTTGGTTGATGCATTTTGTTAACCACCTGAGATGCGCAATCCTCGAACCCTACTGCAACACCTCTGATTTCATATATGACTTCTCCAGCTGCCTTAGCCTTCAGGTCCTTCTCACCCAAACTCAATTTTAACTTTACAGGGCTCAAGTTTTTCAGATATTGAATCTGTTTATCGAGGGTAGCCATTTTTGCTGAATCAAAGGGCATGAGCCTCCTAGCACGATTAATCTCGTTCTAAATATATTTTGCAGTCTCTAAAACACCTCAAACGATCTTCCTATCGAATGAAGGGTCCTTAGCAAAATTTAAGAGTTCAAGACGGGCATTTGCGACATCAAGGTACTAGTTCGTTTTACATTCACTAACTCCAAATCATCCTATAAATCAATAGCTTCTAAGATACTAAATTTATTCAAGCTTTCCATGACAGATCAAAACATGCTTATTCTCACCTACCGTCGCACCATGTTTCACCCACAGTAGACCTACATCTGGACTTTATACAAGTTTTATTTGCTTAACTAATAATCCTACACAGCATTCACGTGCAAAGCATATTGAGATTAGATATTATTTTATATACGATCATGTTCAAAATGGGGATAAAAAACTTAATTTTATAAATACTAAAAATCATTTAGCTAATATTTTTACAAAACCCCTTCAAGATGATAGATTTAATTTCATTTGTAGAGAAATTAGAATGATTAATGCTACTGATGTGTGATTTTGATTCTACACAAAATTTCTTATTGAAAGCTAAATTTGTTGAATGTGGACCCCATCTAGTCGCATGGACTCTCAAACCAGTCGTCTGGATTGAACATACAGTCGCCTGGATTTTACCAAGAGAAAGAGTTTTCTCATCTGGACCGACACAGTCGACTGCATCTTTGATTCAGTCGTCTATATCACGGGTTTTAGTAAGCCCATTCGACTGTATAAAACATACAGTCGCCAGAGGATTCACTTTAGGTTTTTTTTTCATGTGAGTCTAAAAATCCCCCAGGCCGCTATCAGGGCGCCGAACTTCTTTTCTCTCTAGGGCGAGGAGTTTTCCCTCGGTTTCTCACGTCTTTTCTTGGATTTCTTGCTAAAATCAAAGACTTTGAGGACCTATGACTCCGAAATTAGTTCTAAAGCTCAGAAATTGATTCTTCTTGGTATCCTTTGCCTTTTCTTCCCTTTTCTTCTGATCTATCTCTCTTTTCTAGTTCTCTCATTTATATCTTAGATGGCTCTTCAAACAAAACGAACATGTCCTCAACGTCACAAGGGGAATCTTCTCAATCGAGAGGTTCAACTCTCTAACGATTTGCTTCTGATGAAACTTTTCAAAAATATCAAGAAGATTTTCTAACTCAAAAAGTAAATTTTTAGAAAATTTTAAGCTTTTTTTTCTTCAAAGCTTAAAACATCCCTATTCGACACTATTTTCATGCTTTAGGATGGGAATGGTTTTTAGAAACGAATTGAAGAATGAACCCCATATGTGTGCGATCATTTTACATACATTTTAGAAACACAAATTTTATAAAATTTCATCTTTTGTCAATGGAGTGCCATTCGAGTTTAGTACTCAAACCCTTGAGAAAGTGTTTCGCTTACCCAATGCTAATTTTCAAGTTTATCACAATCATTGGTGGGAAAACGTTGAGGGTTCGACCCCATTAAAGCTCTAATGCAAATTTGTGGAGACCCCACCATCTTTGAAAAATTCAAATCAATGTTAAGCCATTTAACTTTCGAATCAAGGTTTATCCACCATATCATCACTCATCTCATTCTTCCTCAATCCAATAGTCGAGAATTTATCCCCTACCTTGATATTCTTATCATTTGGAGCATTCTGAATGGTCGAGAAATCAACGTTTCCTACCTCATTTCTCATCATATGACTGAATGCCCAAAAAAATGCCTCTCTTTCCCATGGTTTTCATTTGACCATGCTCTTTCATTACTTTGATATTCCTCTATCTCAAGAGACTAACACTTGCATCTTCAATTCCGCAACTCTCGGACTAATGGGCTCTCAATAGGATCAATCTAATCAATTCTGGATTCCCAAGGCAAGATCGACATTGCACCAACATGAGCATCTTGCAACAAATGATCCTTTAGATGATCAAGACCTGGACCTGTCATCTTTATCAACTCTACCTCCAGCAGATCATCCTCTTGTTCCTCTGCCTCTATCTGATTAATTTGAGGAACCGTTGTTTACTCAACTGAACCACATAGAAGTGTACATGGTTGAAAATTTCAGAAAACTTCACACTAGACAACAATCACTTGAGATTGAAGTCAAAGAGCTTTGGGGAAAAATAAACATCCTCAAAACCTAAGTCCAAGGTTTACATGAGCTTCTTGATAGACGATTCATCTCAGTAGAGGCACGTGTGAACCATATTGCTGATATTTTAACTGATCTTCAGCGTCGAGTCAAGGTTAGGCAGTAGTTGAGTGCATGTTTTAATCTTAGGAGATGCCATTTTGGTTGTGAGATGATGTGTTCAAAATTTAATGTTGATTAAGTGTTATGGAATGATGAAGAATTTGTTATAAAATTTAAGTTTGACGCTTTAACTTCTTTATCTCTCTTTATTGCTTAAACTATGCATGTTGATTTATGCGTAAGAAGAATGCTGATTTATATTGATAAATAATGTTAATTTGCAATGAATAATGACTTGCTACTGATTTATGCTGATGAATTGCAATGAATAATGACTTGCTATTGTTTATTATGAAAGAAAATGATATCATACATTGTAGATGATTCTTTAGAAACTTGACTTCTTTGGAAACTAAACTTATATAATCTTCGAAGCTTGACTTTTCATATTGCATATACTCAGGGGGAGCTTATGTTCTTCATCATTCTCTATTCTTTTCATTTCTTTTAAATTAATGGTTTTTATCATCAAAATGGGGAGATTGTTTGCCCAAGTGATTTTTAATCAAATCTTTAAAATGATTTTGATAATAACAATACATTGATTATAAAATTACTAATAATTTTTCTTGGGTTAGAAATGGCATACTGGCATTTACAAGAACTTCAAGTCCCCAAAAGAATCAAGACATCAAGAAAATGTACAAATAAAATAAGGTTTGTTGAAGAATCATGTCAAAAGTTTAAGGGTAGTTCTTTAAATGTAAAATCATGGTGTGGAATTTCTAAATTGGCTCATTAAGAAGATTAATAATCTTATCTTAAATCCTTGAAGGTCAAATCCTTATTTCTAGAACAAAAATTCCTTCCAATCTTTTTCTCAACAGTCAAATTTGGATTTTCAATTCTTGTTAAGATACAATCGCCTGGATGTTTAATCCAGTCCACTGAATGGATTGTTATAAAGCCTCGCTTGAGCCTCAATCAACCAAATCTTCTAATTTATGTAAAGTTCTTTAGATATAGTTGACCGTATCTCAATATATCCAGTCATCTGGAAAAAGCCAAGGCTTTTCTTTTCTGAAACTCTTTCAATACAATCGCATTACAAATCTCTCTTTTCATGCTCTTTAATTTTCACTCATTCCATAATTTATTTTTCTCACATAATTTGTAAGACACAAAAAGTTTTCCATCAACCCATTCACCTCCCCCCCCCCCATTGGGTTGATTTTTAGGACAACAACCTTCTCAAAAGTTGCCCATGTCCTGGCCAAAGTGGTCTTAGCAAATTTTCACCACTCTTATGCATCCTCTCTCAACTGAAAGGTAGCCAGACTGATCCCCAGCTCATCCTATGTCACCTATAGAGTGTCGAAGATCATGATGATCATCTCCAGCCACACTTGTCGCGATCTTAGGGTCGGGTTCCCAAGAGAATGTAAAGGGATCCAACGATCAAAACTCATGCATGACCACGGAGGCCCTTGGCATGGAAGCTTTAGTCTCTCCCGCTCCTTCAGCCAAAGACTACATAGTCGCAAGCATCTTCTATAAAACATTGACACCCTACCCATGTTACTATAGGGCATGTACATCCCCTTCCTCTTGAACTTGATCATCGATCTTACCCTGGCTGCGAGCCCATTCTCGTCCCCTACCACCATGTGGCTTAAACGTCCATACAAAAAATGGGAAAAGGTAAAACATCACCATATGATTCCTAATCAATATAATACCTCAACACAATCCACGTACCAAAAAGGACCAATTAGAGTGATATGCCAATCTGGGTTGTTAGTATTTTGACTATTCCCGGGTTAAGTACAAAACCATTGTGTCTGTACCTTTAATTTTGGGTTTGGGGTTTCGGGTGTTTGTGTTTAGGGTCCCCCGTCCTGCTCACATTCAGTAAGCCCACTCTGATCTCCTACAAGGTATATGGCACCGACATACACCTACCCATATGTATTCATCACATCATATGCTTTAGGGTAGTTTGTGTTTTTGTTGCCTTAGAGAATTTAAGACTATTCCACGGATTCTAGGCATTGGCCCGCGAAAGGGACATGAGCACCTTCAAGCGCCTTCAAGCGCTCAAAGAGCGCTCGAGTTGCATCGAGTGGCCAGCATTATTTGTGCATTTCTCGATCAGCCGAGAGTTAAGATATTGAAACACTTGTAGAGCGCTCGAGCTCCTCTGTTCAATGTCTTATTTCTCCTTGTCGAGAGTTAGGTTATTGGGGCGCTCATAGTGCGTCTGTATAGCACTCAAGCTCAACATTGAAACCCTGATCAACTCTCATTGGCATGGGTAGAAAAAGCCTGTAATCTTTAACTGTTCTTGAAGCGCGCTCAAGCGCCATCAGACGCTTGCGGTGCGCTCAAAGAGCGCTCTAGCGTCGGTGTATTTTTCTATATATACATAGCTAAACGGTAGCTAGGGTTTAGCCTATTGTTTAAGAGAAATATTAGAGGCTACCTGTGTTGCTTATCCTTCTTTCTAGGACTCTCCTTCATCCTTATGCTTTCTTGTCACCATCGAAGCATAGTTTAAAGGTTGTAGAGGTATTTGCGCATCTCCTTAGAATTGTGTTTGTTGGTATCTCGTTCTATCTATCCATGAACAATCATTAGACACACCCTTCCCACTACATACTGCGGGATAAGAGATGACTTGGAGCCGTCTTAGATACGAAGATCGAAAATGGCCCCCATTGACACTACGGTATCAAGGAAGGCGCTCAGGGAGCTACATCAACAATACCGAAGTTAGGCATCCACAGGGTATATGGGTATAAGTCATTTTCATGTATTTTGATAACCTTCTTGATTTATAGTAATATATAGTTGTAATAAAAATTGTATTAATTTTATTTTACCGGCTTCTAACCTTTCACCCCCCCTTTAGGTTAGTCTAGTGGTTCATAGGGAAATTTCATTTGGTATCAGAGTGTAGGTTCTCATTTTTAGGTTTAACCACTTGAGTTGATCCTTGTGCTGCTATGAACCCTAATATGGAAAGAGAAGGACTTTACGTTACACATCTTTCGTTCTTTGACAGAAATAATTGTCCCTAATGGAAGGCTAAGATGAAAGCTTTTCTTTGTTCAATGGGGATAAGGGTTTGGAGGTCTGTGGTGAACGGGTATGAATTGGCCACCGTCAAGGACGCGATTACTCACAAAGTTCCACACAAAATCGAGGAAGAGTAGACCACTTGGAAAATTCATGTTCTAAACTCAATTACAAATACCTAGGTGCCATCTATAACGCCTTATTTTACTGGCATCTAACCTTTCACCCCCCCCCCCCCCCCTCTAGGTTAGTTATTTGGTTCATAGCATAATTTCATACCTAAAGGAATCCCGCTGGTCTCTAGTGCTCCACTTTCACATGCTGGCAAGTGAGGTATCATGATACAAGAAACATAATATCCTTCTTTATACCCTTCCACAAGATCTACCTGCACGAATTTTGGTACATCTTGGTCTCACCCGGATTTACTGCTCAACGTGAATAATAAAACTATCGCTGTACATCATCGCGACACGCCTCTAATACAAAGATCCTTTAAAAAAATCTCAAACTATGGTCATTGCGCACAGTCCACTCCTTAGCGCTCTCACCACTAGTAGTCTACTCTCCATACATACGACACTTGACATCCTCTAAGTAAGCCTTTCTAACATCCTCTAAGTAAGCTTTTATAACGCGCGTAAGAAGTGTAGGCTGAGAAACCACGGTGAACAATGTCTCATGATGCTCAAACTCATGTAAGTGCAAATGAAACTCACCAATCACTCACAACATGTTCCACTCTCAGATGACTATGTGTGCTAGAAACTTAATGACTTCTGATTAAGAGCATTGACTACGACATTAGCTTTGTGTGGATGGTACTAAAAATTGAAATCATTGTCTCGTAAGAACTCTATCCACCTCCTATGTCGCATGTTCAGATCCTCTTGTGAGAATAGATACTTCAAGCTCTTATGATCTGGGAACAATTTACTAAGTTACCCATAAAGATAGTGCCTCCATGTCTTCAAGGAAAATACCATGGCTAGAAGCCCCAGATCATGTGTTGGGTAGTTTGTTTCATGAGTCTTTAGCTGTTGAGACCCGTAGGCAACTACTTTGCTTTGTTGCATCAACATGCAGCCTAAACCCTTATGATAAGCGTTGAAATATACCATGTAACTAAGGCCTCACTCTGGTATAATCATGGCTGGTGCACTAGAAAGTCGCTTCTTTAGCTCCTAAAAAACAAGCTCACAATCGTCACCCTAAACAAACTTGACACCATTGCGAGTAAGGCGTGTAATAAATATTGTGAATCTAGAAAAGTCACTAACGAAGTGGCCGTAATAACCTATAAGCCCCAAGGAAATATAGACCTTAAAGACGTTCTTCAGCTATTCCTAACTCATAACCACCTTAATCATCGATGAATCTACCGTCACTCCATCACCAGATATGACCTGTCCAAAAAACTTGACTTCGGAAAGCCAAAACTCATACTTATCGTACTTTGCATATAATTGATGATCTCGTAAAAACTGAAAGGCAATGCAATGGTGCTCCTCGTGTTCCTCCTTTGATGGTGGATAGATAAGAATGTTGTCCATGAATACCATAATGAACTAATCAAGATACTGCCAAAAGACGTAATTCATGAGATCCAAGAATGTAGCTGGTGCATTTGTCAATCCAAACGACATGACTAGGATTTCATAGTGCCCATAATGGATACAAAAGCTATTTTTTCAATGTCCTCCTCTTTGACCCTCATCTGATGATAGCTTGACATTAAGTCGATCTTAGAGAAAAAAGATGATCCCTTCAGTTGATCAAATTACTCGTCAATGCACGACATCAGATATTTTTTCCATAAAGTTACTTGATTCAACTTATGGTAATCGATACATAAATGTAAAGATCCATCCTTCATCTTTACAAATAGTACTCCCCACAGTGATACACTCGGTCGGATAAAACCTTTTTCCAATAACGCCTAAATTTGGACCTTCAACTCGATAAGCTCAGCAGGTGTAAAATGATATGATGGCATAAAAATGGGGACAGTCCACAAAATAAGATCAATACTAAATCTACTTCACACCGAGGTAGAAGCTCAAATAGATCATGAGAAAAACATCAGGAAACTCACAGATAAGATGAGAAAAATCATAAAAAGAAAACTCATCTCCATCAATCATGAGAGCTTATAAGAGGGAACTAAGACATCCATCACACTGTGAGTGGCATGAAGGAACTAAACCATCCTTTCAATCGCCCACAAAAAAGAAAGATGTAAGATGTCCATATCGAGCACGATGCAATCAAACGATAGACGGTGGTGGGCTATCTCTAACTTGCATGATCTATACACCCATCTCAATGTGGCAGTCTCTCCCACGCTCACATGATCTACACACTCGCACGATCTCCTTTATTTCTGATCACGGGGCGAAGACCCCTTTCAAAATGTCTTACCTGAAGCTCATCCTTTTAGGTTTATATACTAAAAACCATACTTAATTTATTTTTGATCCTAAGAATATTAATAAGAAACAACCGAGATTTATTTACATTTTTCATTTCATATTTATATGTGTTATATTTATATGATGGGTGTATGCATTGTTCATATATTCCGTCTAGTATTTGATTCGGTGCATGAAGCGCGGAAGATCAGATCATAGGTTCTGACATAATATACTTGTTAGGCTCACAATCGCAATGGAATTAGACAATCTAATGGTACGATTGTTGCATATCGTTTTAGTAGTTGATCTTGGCTAGGTTGAATGAGTCGAATTCAGGTTTGGGAATTTGATGTTCGAACTCGATGTGTTAGTACACATGGAGTGTATTGAGCAGGATCAATAGGATTATTGATTCTGTATTTACTATATGAATTAATATACATCATGTATTTCCCAAACTCAAAATCCAAACGTGATTGATTGATGATGCTCATTTAATACGCAGTACTTTGAGTCATCAATGGTTAAGATATCGCCGATGATGTCAATATTACCGATGAGTTGGGTATTGTCGTTACTTATTCGATGGTAGATAATCAACTGATGGAAACCAAGTCCAGATTAGGTTAAGGTGTTCCCCCTCATGTGCTTGGCTTATAGGCTTGATTATGCCAAATCTCGCGAGTGGATCATTTGATCTGGCATATTCAAAAGGTTAAATGGTGCGGTTACGAGGATAAGAGGATAATTAAACCGGGCTGTCAGTAACCTAATTTATTTATTAGGAATCCATATCTTAAATATGAGGAGATCTCGGCCAATTGATAATTAAAAACTCTAGACATAATTCGATATAAGGTTGGGAGTTCTGTTAGGGCCTTTAGTGGAATAAGTCTTGGTTCGTTCGGGAAAGGTTCTAACTCGGGGGTGGAGTTAGGGATATCTGGATGTCCTGTACGGTAAGCCCGAGTCCTATACTTCTTTATGATCCCCCACATAGCCCATTATATGCATGGATATATTTCTCATTGGTTTTAGGAATAATTTAATATAATTTGATTGTCAATTTTACCGTTAGAGACAATCGTGAATTAAATTGAATTATCAAGGGCAGTATTGGAAATTGGCACACCTAGGATTTCAACCCTAGGTGGCCATCCCTAGTTGTGGGAATATGGAGGATAATATTTCTTATCTCTCATATTACTAAATGAGAATAAGGAAGGTGTATATCAATATATGGAATAAGGAGAATTATTCTAAGTCTTGAATACATTTTCCTCTCTCTCTCTCTCTCTCTCTCTCTCTCCCTCTCCAAGCCACTGCCCTTCTCTCTCTCTCTAGCTAATTTTTCTATTTTTTGAGAGTATGTGTGTGGAAGAAACCGAAGGAGAAGAATTCTATGAGAACGGGAATGTTGCCCACTCACCGGGTTTGTGTTGTGCGTCCGGGAATGTACGAGAAGATCTTTCGGTCGTCTCAGATCATTTTTCGGCATCAAAAAACTTTTCTCAACATGTTTTTAGAGGTATTACATTTATATTTTTAGAATATAATTTTGTTTTTAATGAAAATGTGAAACAACATTTTACTCGTTCACCATTTTTCGCTGCGCGGCTCCGACAATTTTATTAGAGCCACGACTTCATTTTTCATGAAAAACGGGATGTGCTAACCTCCATTTTGAAGCCTCTAGTCGTTATAATCTATGAATTTTTGAATGTTTTACGTTTAATTGTATGCGATTGGTTTTTTCTCAATGGTTTGATTCGAGAATAGATTTTTGTGAACTCTATGTGAGCGGCATGGGATTTGCAATGTAATATTTATTTTTTTCATTCATTTTTCTGGATTATCATTGTAATCATACCAAAGATCCAATATCAAAAACAAAAAAAGAGAAAGCAGTCCAGAGATAAGTGGCGGGGTGTTTTCGGAGGACTTCAACAACATTTTTTGACGTGATTTATTCACTGGTATTGAGGCGCCTTGATGGTGGTTCTATGCTGGTTCAACGGTGGCTGCAAGGTAGTGAAAAAGGTGGGTAAAACAATGGCGGAAAGCTGCCTTCACACAGGCATTAGTGGCAGCAACAAGGGGTTGTTTGGCATTTTTTTGAGGCTATTTTCGGTAATCAATGACGACGATAGTGGCTGAGATGGTGGTCCAGTGGTTGAGGAGCAGGGTCAGACCTCTAACGGCTCGGATAGGGTTTCCCAAAACCCTATGTGTTTAATCTTTAATATGGACCGTTGGATTAAAAGATTAAACAAACGGCACAGATCATAACGACTAGATTTAATTATATTGTCATTTATTTATTAATTTATTTTAATTACGTGAGTAGATATTTATTTTTTTCTGTTTTATGCATGATTTATTTACCAAGGGTATGGAAGGAAAAATGTATTTTAAAATAAATTATCCAAATAATTTTTTAAATGAAATAAATAAATAAATAATTATTTATTTATTTAATTCTTACGTTAGATGGAATATTAATTAAGGCGCTTTCTAAAATCCGGACAATTAATTTCTTCGCAAATTTAATAAGGAACAGTTTTGTTTATTTTAAAAGGATTAAATAAGGAATATTTTAATTGATTAAAAATCGGATTGCTTTTTCAGCGAAAATTAAATTTTGTTTAATGGTTTAAAATA
>JAULLG010222400.1:0-12302 GCA_035668355.1 Sarracenia leucophylla
TGGGTTTGTCCCTATTTGTTATCTAATATATGTTTTTGTAGTGTTTTTGTGTATAAGATAGGAATTGGAGGAATGCCGCAAAATAGCCATAAAATAGCCCCAAAACATAAAAAACAAATGAAGACCAACAAAAGCTGCCCAAACCGTCTGGACGCCATCTTCCCACCGTCATAACGCCTATACCATCATAATGCCTAGACCGTTCATCCCAACTCTATCTACCGTGGTGCCCAAAAAAATTCAGTCCTTGCGCTTACTGCAGACCGTCCCGACGCTCCGAATCAGGAAACTTACGTGGCCTTCACGCAATACCCATCCGAACGCCGAGGCACGACTGCCTGGATGCTCCGTGTCAGAGTTACTAAATTCGAGGGACGAGAAAAAATATAAATAGGGCCCTTGTATTCATCATTTTATTCATTCAGAAACTAAATCACTTTTTCAAATATAGTTAGATAGTAGTTTTCTCATTCTTCAGCCACCCGGGCTAAGTCACCTCTGGAAGGTCCGAACCTCACCGAGGAGCTGCCGATGACGATCGACATAAAATTGACGATGGAGCTCTGCCCAACCATGAGTTGCTAAGTCCCTTCCACCGCCTCGGGTGATGATGAAGCCCTAATTTGGTAACATAGGAGTAAATTAATTATGTATTTTATTTAGGCTTTGTAATCAGATTGTTATGCAACAATACTATTTTTTTAATTAATTTAATTCTCGTTTAAGCTTTCTGTGATTACATTAAATGAGTGTTAGATGATTGTTTTAACAATTCGAATATGCAAATTTGAGATAGCCTATCCCATGGATAAGACGGGTCGTACTCCGGACGGGCCGTGCTATAATCTTGAATAGACTATGTCATATTTAAGATTCAGGATTTTAAGAGTAGAACTAGAGATACGCTATGCTCTAGATAGAGTATGCCTTGTTGAAATTAAAATATATCTTTCTTGGATATCCGTATCAGTCTTGTCACAATAGGATTTAATCTGATTCAAAGCTAGGTAAAATATGAATTATACTGAAACTAGATTATCAAGTGACGGTGGATTCTTACCCTGAGGTGGAACCTATTTCATTAATTACTTAAATTACTCTTCAATTGTTTATTTACTTTTTATTGCAAACAACCTTTTTCCAAAATCCAATATTTACTCTTTTTTTTTAAATTAAATAGTTTAAACATTTATCTTTACAAAAATAACTCATTTTTCCTGTGGGATCGACCCTGGACTTACTTCTTTCTACCCACTTTGTAGTAAATCTTGGTATAATAAATAAAATAAACAGTATTTAACCCGTGATAAACAACTAAGCGAATAAAAGGTTCTCAAGATAAACTACCAGCAGCATTAACTTGCTCTTGGACGAAATCGGGGAATTAATCAGTAACGGGACATTCAATGACAAAGTGTGTGGAGCTAGCACACAAAGCACATACATCTTGCATGTTCGGTGGGGATGGTTGTGCTAAGGGTAGACCGGTGGTCAACAACTTATCGAGCTTCTCCATGAGGGACTTCACTTAGTTTGTGAGATCAACATTTTAGGCAACCTTGTAAAGTCCTCTTGTTTTCTAAGTCGTTGCCCTATCAGTGCGTGAGACTGACGTTTGGTGTTGTGAGCTTTCGCTCAACTTTTCTAGATGGGCCTAGGCATCTGTCTCATTATTTAGCATAAATACACCGCCACATGAGGCGTCGACGTATTGCCGGTACTGGGACAATAGACCTTCATAGAAATTCTAAACTAGTTGTCATTTCGGGACTTGGTGGTGGGGACAACTCCTGATAAGTTCTTTAAGTCTTTCCCAGGTCTCGTGGAATGTCTCACCTTCCAGTTGAGTGAAACTTGTTATGGCTCGACGGATCTGATTAGTCTTACCGATGGGGAAGAACTTGTGGAAGAATTCCTATTGAAGCTTAGGTGTTTGGCCTTATCTCGGAGAGAGAAATGGAACAACTTTAGGTGTTTGGCCTCTTCAGGCAGACTGTTCATTCTTATGGTTGAGCGTATTTTCAAGAATTTGTCGATATGCTTGTAAGGATCCTCACGACCGAGTCTGTAAAATAGGGACAGTAGTTGCAACAGGTTAGGTCTTATTTCATAATGTCCAGGTCCAATATTGGGTGCAGCTATGCCGGTGGTGAACTCATAGGTCGTTGGAATGTAATATTCCATCAAAACCTTGAGTTGCATATCAGCTTAGTTGGGTTGCTCATTTTGCTAATTCCCAGTGGGATTAACGTTTCGATCTTCTGCCATGGTGGGTGTGTGCGGAGTTGCAGGAGATCGGGGGGAAGGGGATTGTAATGGTACGACCTATTTCAATCTCGAATTTTAAATAAAAACCCAATTTTAAATCTTATTTATTAAAACTTTTTGGAGAACCAGTTAAATCTTTGAAAAGATTTAAAAATTGATTTTGATTCAGGGTAGTTAATTCGAACCAAGGGTTCTAGAACCTTAGGAATATTATTACGGGGTATTGGGTTGAGTTGCGGGCCAATCGGATTGAAAACGGGTCTCAAAATTTAAAATTTTCGAAGTGAACCTACAGCAGGGGCGCACTCGAGCGCGGTGTTGCGGGCAGACTGATATATAAAGCCTCGTTATGTCATGTTTTACCCCAATTTCAAACCCTAAACATCTTATATCGGCAGAGCAGGCAGATGGTGCAGCTGTGGGCTATTAAGGGGTGATTCTTAGCTGGTGTTAAGTCTCATTTGGGTATGTAATTCATGAATTTTCCATGACATTTTTAGTTTATACGTAGTATTTGATATTTTCACCGAATCAATATCGATTCTAGGTGATTTCTGAGATTGTGGATGCAGTTGGGGCTATTCTAGCTTGCTCTCATCAACTCTAAGGTAGGATTTATTCTAATCCTTGGTTCATATGATGTTATGAGTTGTATTTTGGTGTTTTGGTAGAGTTTATTAGGATTTTAGTTAAAAATCCGAAAATACATTTATCTTTAGTTAATCCTAGCATGATTATATTGTTGTGTGTGCTGGTCTTGCATGCTAATATGGGGATTGTATATCAATTTCACAAGAAAATTGATTATGTTGAATTCATGCTCAACCTAGGGTTACAATTTTGGGATTTTGGTGAGAATTGGGGTAATTAGTAAATTAATCATAACAATAATATAATTAGGTCATATGAGAGTTGATTGAGACATTAATATAACTATGTTATTTACAAATCGGGTTGCGATATTTTGACGATTACATGGGTAAACCTAGGAATACCCTAGTTTTTAGACTTAATTATGCTTGTGTAATATATATTTACCTTGCATATTAATTCTTGGATGGGTAGTGAGCATGTGGTGGAAATTGGCATGAATAAGCCTAGGCATATCCTCTATTAAAGGCTCACTCATGCACACTTAGCATGTTCTTACCTTGTACGTGATTTGTGGGTTTACGGGTGGTAGTTGAGTAGAGTTGATGAGAATAGACCGATACTTATTATAATGAGATAAAATTGCGTAATGAAATTAACACTTTACATGATATATGCTTTGTTAAGAATTGATGTGGATAAGTCGAGGTATATCCTTAATTAAGAGCATAATTATTGCATGTTTGCATATTTAGCTTTGCATGTAGTTGGTAGTGGTTGATGAATGTGAGGCTTGATGGGATAGGCCTAAGGTTATTACAATAGGAATTAATTGCACAATAAATATTGATTCCTTGCATGATGTGGTGATGTTGACATTGATGGTGATCCCGTGGAGCGGATCCCACACATATCCCGTGGAGGAAATACCTTGTGTTGATGAAGAAGGTGACGATGATCCCGTGGTGGGTATCTCTTGCCTAGGTTGAGGTGATGGTGATCCCGCAGAGGGGATCCCTCACCTAGATGGATGTGGTGATGATGATCCCGCGGAGGAGATCCCTCACTAAGTCCCGATGGGACATGTTTATAGTTACTACCACAGTAGTGACTATCATATGACATGGACGAGGTCCAAAAAGGGAGTTTGATTCATTCGGTTGAGAACCGTAAATATGAAGTGGTTCAGGTGGAGCCAAGAAGCCCTCGTTGGGGTCATGACTATGATTATGGCCCAGATGCCCATTTCCTTCGGTCGGGGACCGTAAACATGGGATTGGTCCTTACGAGGGTCAAGACTCGGATGGGAGCCAATGAGCTTTACTTATAGTTGTTATTATAAGTGTTTGTTTGTATGTGAGAAATGCTTATTTTTCCAAAAGATTATGCAGGCTAAATTTTCGGCTATGATAATCCAACATTACTTTGAGTATGTTTATACTTAACTGTTGCATAATCACCTTGCATAGTATGCATGTTTGATTATCATATTACCTACGAGCTCTAGCTCATAATGTTGTTTTAAAACAACATTCCAGGTAATCATGGTAAGGGGATCCTTAAAGCTTAGACGTGTTGGATTGGAGTTTCCCAAGTCACACTTGACGTGGAATTTAACGGATTTTGATCCTTAGCATGTTCTTTCATTTTCTTAGAACTATGCTTGTTTAACTATTTTGGAGAATTGTAATAGTTTAACTTCACATTTTCTGTTTCAATTTTGGACGATTGTAAGGCCACAAGGCCATATACATTATGTTGCATGCTTATTGAGAGACGTTGGGGTATTTTGGTCTAGTTGGTTCATTTAAATCAATTTTAAATTATAAATTTTAACTTATAATTGTGGTTGGATGTTGCCGTAATATTTGACAATATCTCTTGATGATGGAAACTATCGACATGTTGTTAAAACTTGTTTTGACATTGGAAAACAAGATTTTTGAGTAGTGGGGTAGTGCAACAACCTGATAGCAGGAAACTTTCTAGCCATACTGCGCTCGAGCGGGCCCTGTCGCGCTCGAACGGGATCTGTTTTCCTGTGGCGGTTTTATTTGTTTACATAAAATCAATTTTTATGTTATCCTTTTGGGCTATTTCATAAACCTTAAAAATGAAGGATTTTTATGGTTTTATTCCTAATGGGTGATTTCGAAAGCAAAGTTTTAAATTGAGAAAAACTTGGAGATTTCTTAATAGGCAATTAATCAAGTTCAACCCCAATTCGCTTTCGGTTTACACGTGACCCGGTCTATCTCCGACTTACTCGATTTATGTTTAATGTAAAAAGGTCAGGATGTGACAGGGATGATCTTGTAATCACTCGGTTTAGTCTACATGTGCGTTCAATTTCGGGATCAATAGGTATGAGGTCGTTATGCAGAGAGTGACAACCTAGCATACACTAGAAACCAAAAAAAAAGGAAGAAGAGATCATCTAAAAGTGTGTCGTTCGGACAGAGAAAAGGATGAGTCCGGACGATAAAGGGTCTAAGAGTCCGGACGAAAAAGTTTGCGTCTGGACTGGGGTTCAAGGAGTTGTGTCTGGACGGTAATAGAAGAGTCCGGACGGAAGACGATGCTCGGATTTTTTTAACTATTTTCTATTTTTCAATAGAAAAGTCAAAAATCTGAAAATCAGAGATGAAAAATAAAAATAATTAATTAAATAAAAATATTTTCAGATTAAATAATGGTTTAAAAATATTTTTGTCGTAATTCCCCGGCAACAGCGCCAAAAATTGATGTTTGTCGTCTCACAATCAAGTTTATTACCAAGATTTAATCAATAACATGTAGTTAGTGGTAAGTCAGGATCGTTCCCACGAGGAATATGCAACAAAAATAAATATTTTTCAATTATTTAATCTCAAAAACATTTTAATCTAATTGAAAAGTAAACCTTGGATTTTTATAGATAAAAAGAATATTTTAATTAAAACTAACTTTAGTTAAACTAAGCTAAGCTAACAGATAATAAAAGATAAGTTTAAGTTTGAAAAAGAATCAACATCAGGTTAGAATCCACCTTCGCTTAGTATTCTAATTTCAATTGATTTTTTTATTTTATTTAGCCTTTATTAGATTCAAATCCTACTATGACATTACCAGTATGGAATTCAATAACAATAGATTTACATGCAAACAAGACATATTCTATCTAAGACATTGGCACGGACTATACAAAGTATAATCTGACTCGTCAATAGTATAAAATATTTCATGTCTATAACGAAAATCCTGAGTATTAAATAAGGCATACCCTATCCAGGATTATAGCACGGATCGTTCGGAGTACGACTCGTCTTATCCATGGCGTAGAATATCTCATATTTAATTTTCGAATAACAAATAAAGTACAGTTATATAACCCACATTTAATACAATCACAGAAAGATTAAATGAAATATTAATTAAATTAGATGAATAATATTTTTCCAACGATCAAACATGTCGCGGAATAAAATAGTTGTATAACGAATCCAAATAAAAAGGCTAAAATAAAATTGTTGATCCCCGGTATAGGCAACCTAGAGGGGGGTGAATAGGTTGATGGCAAACAATAAACTTAATGGTCTCTTTTTAAACTCTTTAACTAAAACAAAGTGCAGAAGGAATATATAAAAAAAAAAAAAACAAAGTGTGTGTGTACAATGTGAACAACCAAGAATACACAAAATAAAGAGTTGAGGGATAGAGAAAATCAAACCACAACACAAAGACGTATAGAGGTTCGGCCAAATCCCGGCCTACGTCCTCTCTCTCAAGATCGCACTTGAGAAATTTCACTAATGATTCTTTGAGGGCAAATAGTAACCCGTACATGACCTTCTTTCGGGTGAGGCATAAAACTACAAGCGACCTTCTTCTTCTAGGTGAGGCACAACCTATTATTGTTAAGGCCAATCGGAGCCTATGTCTTGAATATAAGAAAACTTGCCTAAGGCAAGGGTAGTGGGTGGCTTTTCCTCCTTGGTGAGGTGATGATATAAATTAAGCTCACTACAATGTTTCTCTCACTCTCAAAGATTATATACAATCAATTTGGTAGAGGAGGAGAGATTATAATACAAGAAAATTGGTATAACAACCAAAAAGTAAATCTCAAAAATTCGAGTTAGGGTTTGAGCATAAAAGAGGTGAATAATCTTACTTGAAGATGTATGATAGCTTGATAGTGTATTCACCAACCTTGGGAAGGAGATACAAATGATCCTTAAATAGATCCTTAAGGTTATAGATTCGTTGGGGACGAAATAGATCCGTTGGAGAGTCAAAAAGAGTCGTTGGATCTGAGAAAAAATAGAAATCTCGACGAGAACTGACGTCAGTTTCCTTCAAACTGACGATAGTTTTGCTCCACAGCAGACACACAGTCGACTGTGTCCATGATGCAATCGGTTGTGTCCCTCTCTCCAACTTTTCTTCAAGCTTCAAATTGACGACATTGAACCAAAGTGACGACATATTTTCTTTTGGAAACTGACGACAAGGATCCCAAACCGACGTCAGTTTTTGGTCTTGAGGAGAACCAAAAGTCTCGGGAAACATCTGATGACATTTCTCTCTAAACTATCGACATTTTCTTGTTGTTGAAAAAACCCCACACAGTCGGCTGTGTACCCAACACAGTCGGCTGTGTCCCCCTGTTTTGCCTTGCTGAAATTTGATTCTTTTCTCCTTTTCTCATGGCTTTTTGGGTTTGAACTTGGGCATACTTAAACATGGGATAAAACCTGAATAAATGCACTAAAACACAGCTCAAACATTAGCACATACAAATCAAAGGTTGGAAAAATCAAAACCAAAAACAAGGCTTGATTAAAAAAGCCCTTTAGGCCAACAGGGTTAATCTCGTGGTTGGAAGCGACCGTCGTCCCTACCTTTGCCTAGCTTTTCTACCAAGTCAGTCAAAGCGTCATACAGAGTAATAGTGACACATGGGATTCTCATCAAGAGAAATATTCATCTTACGAGCTTTACCTCAATTGGACTCTATGCTCAATTTGAGTAATGAGGTTGGTCAGATTTGTGCCCTGGTCATGAGCTTATATTCCTGAAAATGGTCCATGAATTCTACTCTAACATAAATTTCGTCAACAAGACTGACCATTTCCTCTCAGTAACAATACGCGGTTGTCGGTTGAGTTTTTCCGTCTCAGACATTGTGTCCTTGTATCATCCTCCGCGTATTGCAAGCTCTCAGTATCCTTTCTCCAACAATACACGTCCTAGTCGCACTAAGATTTCTCGAGAGTTATCTGGTGGAGCTTTTAGAGGGGTTGTGACACTTCGTTTCCGTCATCTTGCTCCACACTATCGACTACTCCACCGCATGGTGGCCTCTGTCATTGACCCTAACAGTCACACTTCTAACCTATCGATCTCTTGTGCTGACCTTGTTTATGCAATTGGTCATGGCTATTCCATCATTCTAGCTAGTCACATCTGGTATGTCATCGAATCCTATTCTCATCACCTAACTGGTACCTCTAGGATTCCCTATGCCTCCCTTATCACCCGCTTCTATAGGAGTCGATTGCTTCTACGAATTCCCAGTGAACATGTGCTCTATCCATAGGGAATCATCACCTGGGGGATTTTATATATGAGCATTGCTGATATAGGGCAAGATACTGCCACCATCCATATTGTGGAATGTCTCACACCAGCCTACCCTTACCTCGTGTCACCATTTCCTTCCCTTGTCGCGGTTCCTAACCTGCCACATCACATGACAGATGTGCCTACACATGCTGATGCTAAACCTGCTTCCTGTCGTGGGGCTGGACATCCTGATTTCTCTATCTCTCCATAGAAATCTCCATGTAATGTCCTAATTTTTCCTTCCATGTCGGAGATCCCCATCGACCTCTTCGTGCACACTACTCCGGGTGATGATGTGCAGTGTCAGATTCTCCGTCATGTCGCCGTACAGACCAATATGATGACCCGACTTGAAGCACATTTTGGTTGGTTGGATCGGATCATGGTTGTCTTTCAGCAACAACTACAAACTCTGTCTGTTAACAACAATATCATTGTCGACGGCCCGAGCACTATTGCTCAATAGATAACCAATCTAGCTCAACAGACTGGATGTCATGCCATCCTCTCCTCATCCGTTGAGGGTAGCCGTAATTAGACCCCTTTGTCCTTCTGAGACAAAAAGGGGGGAAAATGTTATCTCTTATAGTTAGATGTTATTCTACATAACATTGTCTATGAATGTTTTTCCTAACTACCATGACATGATATCATTGTTATATTATCTATATTTATCTTTTGTTTATGCATAATATTACCTACAAACATTCCCTGCCATGATTACTCTTAATATGCATCTATGTTTTTATTGTATCACATATATGCTTCACTTTGGTTTTACGTTTTCTTGTGTAGTGAGCAGGTACATGCTGGTTATACAAGCCTTGTAGTTTAGATTAGGACTTTGAGTATAAATGTACTTGTTTATTCTCTTTATTTCTTTTTTCATGTATAAGCTTTGTTTTTATAAATGGTTTTGTCCCAGAAATGCCAAAGGGGGAGATAGTTAGTATTTTGGCTATTCCCGGGTTAAGCACAAAACCATTGTGTCTGTACCTTTGATTTAGGTTTTGGGTTTTTGGGTGTTTATGTCTATGTTCTCTGTCTCGCTCACATTCAGCAATCCCACTCCGATCCTTGCAAGGTATATGACACTCACATACACACACCCCATATGCATTCATATCATATCATTAGAGTAGTTTATGTATATTAATCCCTTAGAGAATTCATGACTTACCATGAATTCTAAGCATTGGTGCGCGAAGGGGCTCAAGTACCTTGTAGTGCCCTGGAGCGTTCATAGAATGCTCAAGCGGCATTGAGCGGCAAACATTAATTTGTGCCTATCTCGATAAGCCAAGAGTTGAGATATTAAAGCACCCAAAGAGAGCCCGTAGAGAGCTTGAGCGCCCCTATTCGATGTCTTAATTTCTCGTTGCCGAGAGTTGGGTTTTTTTGACGCCAGTAACGCACTTGTAGAGCACAAGAGATTAATGATGAAACCCTAACAATTTTCATTGGCCCGGGTAGAAAAAGCCTACCATCTTTAACTGTGTTTGGAGAGCGCACGAACGCGTTATAGCACCTACGGTGCACTCGAAGAGCATTCGAGCGCAGTACGTTTTTCTATATAAACGCCTCATACCGCCGTTAGGTTTTTTTTTTTTGAGAACCTCCCCCAGCCTTTTGGCTATTCATAAAGAAGCTGCTACTTCTCTTCTGGCTTCCTCAAGCCCGGGTGTTGGATCCCACCATCAACACCTTATGATGCATCACAAACCCTAGGTAATACATCCTCCTTCTTCTCTTAAGGTTGAATGTATATCTATCCATGTTAGGTATAAATTTCCTTAGATTCCATATGACGTATCTAGCATAGTTATTTTATGTCTTTACTTTTATTAAGTATTGCATCCATATCATGTTATTTGGGGAACCCGTCGAAGCAACCGTAGGTTTTGAAACTTATGTTAGTTTCACCATCCTAGGATCGATTGTCATGCCATGTAGTAACTTGAGACCGTGTGACTTGTGATAGTCTTACACTCTTGCCTCTCGGCTAAGTAGTTCTAGAGAAACCCCTGATGTTACCACCCTCCGGTGTGCCATAGTTCTTACCTTTCTTAGGATCGATAACTAGACCACACTTGGAGTTATGACCATAGATGTCCTTGTCCTCATAGTCGTTAGGCGTCCGTCTTTGGTCATCAAATTTTTTGTCATCATTCCCACCACCTTCCACCTGCACTGTGCATGAACGCACACATGACCGAGGTATCTTGGAGCCCTCTTTGATAGGGAGATCGGGACTAGTTCCCATGGACCGCATGCTACACGCGACCTCTGTTTAGATTGAGTATGGTGATACTCATAGAACGTTAGAGGGGGAGCTACGCGACTTTGGAGTCAAGAAGGGGGTGTGGCAGCTTTCAAGATTAGAGGACAGGTTTTCCGTCGGGAGTTACGTGTGTTTCCTAGTCTGTATATCTTGTAAACTTTTTGGCTTATAGTGCATAGTTTCCACCGTGTGTCGGTGTCGTAGTTTTATTTCGGGGAGCTTCCCTAGAGTTTCCACGTATATCGTGTGTTCCTTATGGTTGTTGGATGATTATAACTTTTTACAACTTTATGTCAATGTTAATTTTAATAACCTTAACTTTCTATCATGTTAGGTTTGAAAATTAATAATTAAAATTAAAAAATTTATTTTATCGGTTCCTAACCTATTCACCCCTATAGGTTAGTTTATCGGTTCGCAGCAGTACTTTCAAAAGTTAATTTCAAAAGTTCACTAAGGGTCAAGTCTCCTCCATTTCAGTATTTTTAAGTATTCTTATTATCAATCTTCATCAGTATACAAGTTATACAATTAACCAAGTGTGCAAAAGACACCAAGTGGTCCAGTTTTTATCATTATTCAATCAAAATTTGTAACTTAGAAATAATCATTAATTTTCTCATCAGAAATATTTAACTCAGTTTTATTTTTAACTTTTCCAAATTACATGTGATTAGTCAAATTTTGTGACACTAAAAAAACAAAGATTTATTTTATTTTATTTTTACTTTTTTATTTAAACCGATGTATTTCTACCCATGAAGTTAAAATTTTCAATATCCTCATTGGATAAAAAGATTTACAATTAAGAGTAAAGGGAAGCAGAAATATTACCAACTTTAATAGCAACTATGTGTCCTGTATATTTGGTGGAAATTGTGTGAATATACAATGGAGAATCAAAGACATTCATCAGAAATTAAAAATAGTGAAATAATATGACAAAAATTAAGCATGCAATGGACAGAAAGATATACAAGAAACAAGTACTGAAATTTTACTACCAAACATTTATTTAATTATAATTACATAAAAATTAAGAAAAACTTGGCCAATTTGTGAGACAGAACTGTTATCCATGTCCAACATGAGAGCAGGATGATAAGAAGACAGAAAATAAAAACAACAAAAAGGAAAAATACAATAAAAAATGTGGCAGGTTAAGGGTGGTTATGCATTTGGTGGGGGCAATGATGGGTATGAGTGAGAGGATTTTGGTGGTGATGAGAAACGGTAATGCCCCTGTATGATGGGAACATTATTGTGTGATGGTGAGGAGTGGTGATAGGAATAGAAAGGGGGTGGGCATGGGGGATTGCAGAGGGTATGAGGGGGTGGTGAAGTATGATGTAGATGGGTGGAGGGGGTATAGGTTGCACTCAGGTCAGGGTGAAATTGTGTTAGTGACCCGGATATGGTGATGATTGTTAGAGCATCATAGAAGGTGGGGGTTTTGTGCACGGCGTGGGTATCGAGCCGGGATCGTGGTAACTTATGGTCATGTGGTGGAAGCAATGGTTAAGGTTAGGTGGGAACCAGTTAGAATGGTAGTGGC
>JAULLG010223494.1:0-12302 GCA_035668355.1 Sarracenia leucophylla
GTGGATGTCGAAATGCCTCTCGTCGGGGTTGTGATTTTGTCCCAGTGGTGGAAGCCCTCGAAGAGATCGACCTCCTCGGCATTCTGGAACGACGCCTCCACCTTCCTGTATATCTTCCAAATCTGCGGAAACTGGATCAAGAATATGCAGAATCGATCTGGATTTGGGACCAACAGGGGTTCTTGCGGTACCGAAGGCATTTTCGGTGTGAAATCATGGATTATCGCAGGTTCCAGTTGATAAACAAGATAGAAATGAAAGGGATTAGAGCTTGGTTGTAGAGAATTTGGGGTTGAAGATGGTCGCAGGGGTCAGTTCTATCGAAGTGATCGTCTTGCTCAGTTGCACGATTGGTCATCCTCGCGTCGAATTCGTGCTGCTCAACGCAAGGTTCACACTCCTCGGCTGCTCTGCTCGGCGTAAGGATTGCGCTGCTCAGCCGTGCCTGAGCTTCGAGGGCGGCGGCTTACTCTTCAACCGAGACAACCCATCGGAAATACCTTTTTCATAAACAGGTTTTACATAGACCGGGGAAGATGCTATGTTATTTATATCATCGAAGAGGATGCTCTGCTCAATTCGTTGAGTGGGTATATTCGGTATGTTCTTGGAACCATTGGGTCGATCAGATCCGGGTATTCGCGAGGCAGTTTCGGCTCCCAAACGGAATCAGACGAAGCGGCGCCGCGGGAGGCGCGGTTGATACACACGAGGTTGTAACATGTGAAATCGGCGGCAACGCCTTCGCTGTTGTGACTAAGCATCTTAAGTGATCTCTTTGTTTTAAACATCCTTACAAATGTTCTTGTTTGGTTATTCTGAACTGATTTGGGGGTTCTTCCTTCACAAAATAGGTTTGACGACGCCGCATTCGATTCCTGTAATCGGATCTGCTTCGATAAAAGATAAAACGAAACCTTAGGTTGCCTTTGGTCGTAAAGTTGGAAAGATCCAATCGCCGGAGATGGGGGGGAGTGGCACACTGGAGGTGCTGTGGCTAGGGCTCAACCTTCCCTCTCGTCTTCAGAGCTCAGCAGAGTCTGACTTCTTCTAACTTAGGCTCCGTCTGGCCTTGTTAACTAGAACTTTTTCGCTGTTTGGAAGCAAAGATTGGGGTTCCGTTGCTGGGTAAGGGACAGACGACCGTAGATCGGGCCACCGATCATCAATTTTTATTGAATAAATCATTCCCACAGACGGTGCCAAATGATGATGTCCGATCTTCGTCCTCCTAGAATCTAGCCCGGAAACTTGTAAAATAGGGAGTTAGCCTTGGGGGTACCGGTGCGGTGCCGGCCAAAGACCCTCCGACGATCAAGTCAGTCCTTTACCTATGTGAGTATTGAGGAACTTAGGGTTCTTTATGTAGAGACGAAGAGAGGAGAAGGAGAGAGTGAGAGAGCTTACAAAGAGTCTACCTGTTATTTTGCCTCCTTTTCTTTATATAGATAGGGCAGCCTTGGGTATAGCCCTAATATGTAGTGGGCCTCATACTCTTGAGTGGGCCTCGTAGCTGGGCCCATCTCAGAATCATAAATATCCATATCAGTAGTCCCGCATTCTCGATAGCGTCTAGTCGAAGATTAAATACTATTGAGAATACTAATTTTCTCCTGTTGTTTTTGCAAGGTTGTTCCAGTCGGAAAAATAGAAATATTCTGATATCCATGTAGTCCCATGTTCTCAATAGGGTCTTCATAACATTCCCTATAGAGTTTTCAAAATAGACTGGTCAGTTGTCCCCTATCTTCGGTAGCATGTGGCTGAGCAGGATCCATTGGGGGTCCCAACTGAACGAACGTAGCTCGGACGATGGTTATAATATTCCCCGTAGGGTCATCATAAAATGACCCGAAGGGTTTCCATAATAATCCCCGTATGGTCTAAATAATATCCCCCATAGGGGTCTTCGAGATACCCCTGTAGGGGTCTTCAAAGTACGCCCCGTAGGGTCTAAATAATATTCCCCGTAGGGGCGTTCATAAGATGCCCCGTAGGGTCTAAATAATATCTCCCATAGGGGTCTTCACAGTATGCCCCGTAGGGTCTGAATAATATCCCCCATGGGGGTCTTCATAATACGCCCCGTAGGGTCTAAATAATATCCCCGTAGGGGTCTTCATAAGATGCTCCGTAGAGTTTCTGGAATGATCCCCGTAGGGTCTGGATAATATCCCCCGTAGGGTTCTTCAGAGTACGCCTCGTATGGTCTAAATAATATCCCACGTAGGGGTCTTCATAAGATGCCCCGTAGGATCTAAATAATATCCGTCGTAGGGGTCTTCATAAGATGCCCCGTATGATCTAGATAATATCCCCCGTAAGGGTCTTCAGAGTACACCACGTAGGGTTTAAATAATATCCCCCGTAGGGGTCTTTACAGTACTCTCATAATATCCCCTGTGGGGGTCTTCATAGTACGCCCCGTAGAGTTTAAATAATATCTTCCATAGTGGTCTTCAAAAGATGCCCCGTAGAGTTTCTGGAATGATCCCCGTAGGGTCTAAATAATATCCCCCAAAGGGGTCTTCAGAGTACACCGCGTAGGGTCTAAAAAATATCCCCTGTAGGGGTCTTCATAAGATGCCCTGTAGGGTCCTAATAATATCCCCTGTATGGGTCTTCATAAGATGCCTCATAGGATCTAAATAATATCCCCTGTAGGGGTCATCAAAGTACGCCCCGTAGGGTCTAAATAATATCCCTCGTAGGGTCTTCAGTAGCGCAGTGGTCTTCATCCAACTGGGACATCATGGTCCGGGTCACCGAGGATCTAGTCCCCTATCCTACCCTGTCCCGAAGGCACAATAGGTGATCTTTTGTTTCTGCTATTGGGATCCAAAGTCCAGGTCATCGAAGATCTTATCTCCAACCCTGCCCGATAGGCACAATAGGTGATCTTCTGCTTCAGCTATTGTGATCCGGAGTCCAGGTCATCGAAGATCTTATCTCCTACCCTACCCGATAGGCACAATAGGTGATCTTCTGTTTCAGCTATTGGGACCCGGAGTCCAGGTCATCAGAGATCGTATCACCTACCCTGCCTGTGGGCACAATAGGTGATATTCTGTTTCAGCTATTGGGACCCGGAGTCGAGGTCATCGAAGATTTTATCTGCTACCCTGCCCGATAGGCACAATAGGTGATCTTATGTTTCAGTTATTGGGACCCAGAGTCCAGGTCATCGGAGATCTTATCTCCTACCCTGCCTGATAGGCACAATAGGTGATCTTCTGTTTCAACTATTGGGACCCGGAGTCCAGTTCATCGGAGATCTTATCTCTTACCCTACCCTGTGGGCACAATAGGTGATCTTCTGTTTCAGCTATTGGGACACGGAGTCCAGGTCATCGGAGATCTTATCACCAATCCTGTTCGATAGGTACAATAGGTGATCTTCTGCTTCAACTATTCAGACCCAGAGTCCAGGTCATCGGAGATCTTATCTCCGACCCTGCCCTCTGGGCACAATAGGTGATCTTCTGTTTCAGCTATTGGGACCTGGAGTCCAGGTCATCGGAGATCTTATCTCCTACCCTACCCGATAGGCACAATAGGTGATCTTCTCCTTCAGCTATTGGGACCCAGAGTCCTGGTCATCGGAGATCTTATCTCCTACCATGCCTGATAGGCACAATAGGTGATCTTCATATATGGAGGCCGATCGATAAATGATGAGCATTATTCTATTTTTAGGCCTTTTATTCTTTTTGAAAAAAAAGTGGCATGCAATAGAAATATGCGTAGAAAATAGAATATGCTGAAATTGAGGAAGCAATAGTACTTTTTTCTTGAATAAAAATTATCGAATGCCCTTTGGGCTGGTCGATTTGGCTGGTCATCCTGCTCGGTAGGTCATCCCGACTGATCATCTTAGATGGTCATCCCGGCTGATCATCTTGGCTTGGTCGACCTCTCGACTGGTCATTCAGCTCGGTAGGTCATCCCGGCTAATCATCCCGGCTAGGTTATCCTCTCGGCTGGTCATTCAGCTCGGTAGGTCATCCTGGTTGGCTAATCATTCTGGTCAGCAGGTCATCCAGCATGGCTGATCATCCTAGTCGACTGGTCATCCAGCTCGGTTGATCATCCCGGTTTGTTGGTCATCCAGCTCGGCTGATCATCCTGGTCGACTGGTCATCTAGCTCGGCTGATCATCCTGGTCGGCTGATAATACTGCTCGACTGGTCATCCAGCGCAACTGATCATCCTGGTCAGCAGGTAATCCAAATTGGCTGAGCATCCTAGTCGGCTGATCATCCTGGTTGACTGATAGTACTGATCAGCTGGTCATCCAGTGTGGCTGATCATCCTGGTCAGCAGGTCATCCAGCTCAACTGATCACCCTGGTCGGCTGGTCATCCAGCGTAACTGATCATCCTGTGGGTGAGCTAGAGGAGAGCTAAAGGAGAACTTGTGATTCTTGGAGAGCCAAAATATAGCTTGAGAGCTCGGGGCTCTTGGAGAGCTAAAGAAGATCTTAAGAACTCGGGGCTTTTAGAGAGCTAAGGTAGATCTAAGGGAGAGCTTGAGGTTTACGATCCCCGGTGAGAGCCCCAGACTTTGCCACGTTTTCTCGGGGCCTGTTGTTCTTTCAAAAATAAAAAAGAGAGGCGGCCAAATGCGCTTTGGGCTGGTTGGCTCGGCTAGTCATCCTGACAGGTCATCTAGCTCGGCACATGACTGGATGTCAGGTTCTGACACTCCGAACTGGCTATTCAGGTTGGGTACTCGGTGCCAAACCTACTGGCCTGGATGTGGAGTGCGACTGGTCGCATGGGTTAAAACCTCCTTTGGCAACAGTTATCTCCACCAATAATGAAAACTTCAAGTTGAACCGTGTGTTTATATCTTACAGGCACTCTAACCTAGACTGGAGGCGCGCTTGATCGGAGTTTTCTCTTGTTTGTTATGCATTCTCCATCATACTGTATGACTCTGATCTATTCTCCTCAATCGTTCGCTCTTATTCCTGGTCGAACCGTCGATGGTTTCCTTCTGGACAGGATCCCCTAACCGGATGTCGAGATCGACGATGCAGATCTGAGGATTTCTGCTCCTAGAATGTCGGGGAGAATAGATCGGAGGGTGGGAAGAAAACGTTGACGACTTCCGTGAAATTTGAGGATCGGTAACGAGGAGGTCGGCGACGTAGCTTAGCTAATTCTGACGTACATATCCTTGTCACCCCATCACGCCTGGGTAACCCTCCAAGGTTCTGTTAATATTAGGTTACCGTGAACATTCCTGCTGATCAGAGGGTTCGGTTCAAACAAACCGGTCGCGCGGCTCTGTGCAGGGGTCTCACCGCCCTGGTCGGCTCTGCACGGCGCAAGGGTTGCGCTGTTCGGCTTGAGGGTTGCGTTGCTCTGTGCACGGCTCGGCCCTACCGAACTCGCTCCGCTGCTTGGTAACGGGAGTGCTGCACTGCTCGGCTATGGAGTCCGCGCTGCTGGGTGATGGGATTCACGCAACATGACAGAATTGCGATGAGGATTTAAGATAGCATTTCGAGAGGCTTTGGTAGGTTCGGCCAGACTCAAACGAGCAGTGAACTATAAATGCAGTTGAGAAAGCCCTTCTACGGGCTTCTGAGAATCCTTAGCAGAGACGACAAACTTTGAATTGAAGGCTACCGCCATTGAAGATGCCGATTCTTTACGGACTAGAAGGGAAACCATCGACACTACTTTCTGGTTTCTCTCTCTCTCTCTCTCTCTCTCTCTCTCTCTCTCTCTCTCTCTCTTTGCACTTGGGTGATTCCACCAGGATCCGATCAATTTCGGACCTCCCTGAGTATCAAGTGTTTAAGCGGCGGGGATTGGGTTTGGCCTCTACTACGGAATCAGACGAAGCAGCGCTACGGGAGGCGCGGTTGATACGCCCGAGGCTGGGACACGTGAGTTCAGTGGCAATGCCTCCGTTTTCGCGACTAAGCTCCTCAAGTGATCTCTCCGTTTTAAACATTCTTACAGATGTTCTTATTTGGTTATTCTGAATCGGTTTGGGGGTTCTTCCTTCGCAGAACAGGTTTGATGACGCCGCGTCCGATTCCTGTAATTGGATCTGCCCCAATAAAAGAAAGAACAAAACCCTAAGTTGCCTTTGGTCGTAAAGTCAAAAAGATCCAGTCACCGGAGGAGGGTGGGGGGAAGTGGCACACTGGAGGTGCTGTGGCTAGGGCTCAACCTCCCCTCTCATCTTCAGAGCTCAGTAGAGTATGACTTCTTCTGTCTTGGGCTCCATCTGGCCTCGTTAACTAGAACTTTTTTGCTGTTTGGAAGCAAAGATTGGGGTTCCGTTGCCGGGAAAGGGACGAACGACCGTAGATCGGGCCACCGATCATCAATTTTTATTGAATAAATCGTTCCCACAAACAACGCCAAATGATGATGTCCGATCTTCGTCCTCATAGAATCCAGCCCGAAAACCTGTAAAACAGGGAGTTAGCATTAGGGGCACCGGTGTGGTGCCGCCAAAAGACCCTCCGACGATCAAGTCAGTCCTTTACCCGTATGAGTATTGAGGAACTTAGGGTTGTTTGTGTAGAGGAGGAGAGAGGAGAAGGAGAGAGTGAGAGAGCTTTCAGAGAGTATATCTGTTATTTTGCCTCATTTTCTTTATATAGATAGGGCAGCCTTGGGTGTAGCCCTAATTTGTAGTGGGCCTCATACTCTTGCGTGGACCTCGTAGCTGGGTCCGACCCAGAATCATATATATCCATATCAATCTGCAATACTTTTAATTTGTGAAAGGTATTCCTCAACTGTTTCAGATTTCTTTTTAGCATTTTGAAGCTTAATCTTCAGTTGTTGATATGAGATCTGGACAAAGAAGTAAATCTCTTTTCTAATGAAAGCCATACTTCTCTGGAATTGGTAAGATGAAGAGCAGAGGAACAAACTACCGGTGACAACGTAGCAAGCATACAACTCAACATATGTGCATCAATGTCTTCCCAATCAGTAAATTTTTGAATTGGCCGTTTATCTGTTGCTGCGATGCTATTGCTTCCAACTGGCTTGCTGTGTTGGTTGCTTGAGTTTTGTTGCAATGTTTGGATTTTGGGCTTCCGTGTGGCTTTGTCCAGCTTGGGCATGGAGTTTCTTGTCTTGCCGTGCTATAGGAGATGCTAGTCTTCGTTTGTTTGCTGCTGCTTGTTGTCAAGTCTGCTTTCGGATGGTGTGCATTTTTGTCGATATAGATGATTTTGCTAATTTGGATGAAATCCTTTGCTTATATAGATGAAATCTTGCTCTTTCTTTTTGTTTAGCTGCTGATACAGATGGAATTTTGCTAATTTACTGCTAAAGTTTTGTTTATGGGTGTCTTGGGTTGTAAGGTCTGGGGAATGCCTTTTTGTAAATCTGTATTTTTTTATTTCTTTTATACCACAGTTAATTATCCAAAAAAAAAAAAATTTCAATTGGAATAACTTTTCCTTCCGAATCTAACATTTCTGGACAAGGCGGTTCTTGAGAACCTCAACAAAGTGAAGTAATTTTGACGCTCTAAAAACATTTAATATTTGTATCTACCAAATTGCGTAATTCGTTGCATCCAATTTTACAGTAATCAAAGAATTTAGATTTGATACCAAGGAACTGATGTTCAAAACTGTTGAGGTGTTTGACGTTGTCATCATATCACTTGATCTTCAATGGATTTGATCTCGTCTGAGAGGCATGCTCTGATACCATGTTAGAAAAATCAAGAAAGTGAAAAATTCTATCTTTATTGAATAGTATTACGATTGATACAACTCTTGACTTTTATACACTAAAAGAACACACGCTCCTATCTTAACAGAATCTGTTATTCTCCTATAACTAAACACATAGCTGGAGCCTTCTTGTCACGTGCTATATTTTATCACGGTGACTCTGTTTTATTGTAGGTACTGCCACTGGTATCTTAACATTTTTTACCAAATTCGTTTTCAATAAAAAATATTTTTTTAAAATAAAATCTTTTTATTTTTTTGGTTCCGATTTGAAAAAGTAAAATTCTTAAGCAAAACATTAAAAAATTAAAATGACCAAAAAAAGAAAGAAAAAAATTAACCGAAACAGGACTGTATTGTTTTTTATCTATATAATTCTATTTTTTATTTTTTCCCTTAGTGTTTGGTATTGCCGAAAATTATAGCATATAACTTTTTGTTTTTTGCATGGGAGAATGAAATAGAATACGAACATTGATGGATTTTGTGATTACCTGATACGTAGCGATTTTTAGTATTTTATTTAATTAATTATGAAAAATAATTATTAATTGGAATTAATGAAAATAAGATAAAGTTTTAAAAACGTAACATAGGGAAGCACTTGAGCGGAAACGTCTGGGCGCCAAGAGCTTGGGTGCCTCCTTGGGATTTAGTTTTTAAAAATGCAGTTAGGTTTCAAAACTTGATTTCAATTTTTTTTTTCTCGAAACCAGGTCGCAAAGCAGTCCTAAAACCCTTCGAAAATCTCTTTGTGATCCTTCCTAAGGTCTGCATAGAGCATTTGAATTGCCACTTCGGGAGAAAACACGTCAAATAGATCGACTCTTGCGTCGTTTGGATTGTGGATCATCAAAAGGCATGGTTTTGGTCTTTCGTTTGTCTTTGAGATAGGGATTATTCTTGATACGTTTGGGATATGGGTTGATTTTAATGGGAATACATGGAACTCTTTATAAAAACTATAGGTTTAGAGGTAAAATATATGTTTTTTTATTGTTAGACACCTTGATATCCATTGGATGGATTATTTATGCTCAAATACCTTGATTTTATGATCATTGACATGAAAGTGAAAAAATTTATTTAACATGCAAAGGTTTTTAAGCTAAACACGTCATTAGTCCTAAGCAGTTTTATTTTCTGGGTCAGGTGCTGTGAAGCCCTTCGAGTGCCTTTCGGGCGTGAGGCGCTGTGAAGCCCTTCGAGTGCCTTTCGGGCGTCAATTGTTGCACGTGTTTATGTAAAAAATTTAAGTTTTTTTTACCCACCTCTTATAGAGACCCGACCTTTATATATTTATGATTATCCTAAAACGATGTCGTTTGGATGATGGTGGTGATCCGGGAATTGTTGGATCGCGGTTCAGTTCGGTGAACGGTTCGGACGAAAATAAGTTAAAAGTGAGTGAAGAAGACTTGATATACCTTAACTATTTTGGACATAAGTTTTTTCACAATTGGAATTTGAAGGTGAGACTAGAACCATTGGAAAGAGGACTTCTGGGGTTTCGATTTGGATATAAGAATGACCCAATTTCGAGTTCGGATGAAGAAGTTATACTTGTTTGAAGTTTCAAACTGTGGATGTGGGCATGTGAGCGCTCGAGCGAACTAAATAGGGCTCGAGCGCTTGTCGTAGAATAGCAGACCTGTTTTAAGTCGCGAAATCGGGTTTGTGAGGGTTATTTCATCATAATACATTCTTAACCTCTCAGGGGCGACTGAAGACGAAAACTAGGGTTTCGGGAGAGCTTATCTACTATGGTTTAAGGCTCCGATAGGTAAGATATTGAAGTAATTTCATAAGATTATCATGAAATTCGAAGTATAGTTCGTTATGTTTCGAACCCTTGTGATTTTAGATTTTGGGCTGCGGTTGGAGGATCCAAATCCTTGATTTCTTCAGCATTTTCCATCGATTCGAGGTAGGATTCATGATACTTGTTGAACCAGTGTTTGATTTTACGAAGTATAGAAATTTATATGAAGGTTTGAGATGATTTTGAGTGGTATTTTGTTTAGAGCCGAACCCTAGCTTGTTATTACTTAAATTATATGAAGATTGGAGTGTTCTTGATTAGCTATAAGATGTCAATATTGTCAATTTGAAGTGTATACGTTGATGGATTGATCCTAGCCCAAGTTAGGTTTAAGAAATTCGAATATTTCACAAAAAGGAAGTATTTTGTAGTAAATTAATATACAATTGTGAAAACTATTTATTTTCTTAAAGTTAAGAATTTTAAATATTCTAGAGACCCGTTGGAAGATAAATTGACAATATGAAGTAAATGTAGAGGGTTAAGGGTTTGGTTTCTAACCTAGAGGTGCCGGGATTAGCCTAGGCTTTGCCATTGGGTTCAATTACATGCTAAGTATAAATTCTTTGTGAATACTTGATGTTGGAAGTTTATAATTATTGGAAGTATATGGGAGTAGCCTAGGCTTCTTCGTTTGGGTTCAATGTCTATAATAAGTATATACTTTAAGTCTATACTTGAAGTTGAGGTTTTAGAATGAGGAAGTGTTTGAGAAGTTATAGGACAGTCTATCCCTAAAGCGGGGATGAAATTATTTCAATGTTTATAATAAGTATATACTATAAGTTTTTACTCGAAGTCGAAAGTTTTAGAATGTGGAAGTGTTTACCAAGTTATAGGACGGCCGATCCTTAAAGCGGGGACGAAGTTCTTAGCTCCTGACGAGCTCTAGATGCTAATGGATAATCAATCCATTGAGCGGAGGCCTCGATTATTTGATAACTAATCCAATAGGAAGGAAGGAAGTTATTGGATCAACAATCCAATAAGAAAGAAGTATATGGTGGATAATCCATCCATATATGGAAGTGGTTCATTGTGAACCAGAGGCATGAAGCATAGTTGTAGTGTCTTTTAACTTATACAGACTATTGATAAATAGATTTATTTGTCTAGAATGGAATGAGAAGAGAGGTAAGGAAGTAGCTATGGGAAGAAGTTTGATTATGAATGTGGAGGCTAAGGTTTGATGCTCTTTACATTGCATAATCCATTATATTCATGCATGTCATATCTCATCATGTTTCCTACAAGCTTTAGCTTACATTGTTGTTTTATTATTTTATGAAACAACAACCCATGTGATCCAGGTAAAGTTGTAGCGGAAGAGTAGACCGGATTTGGGTGCATTCCCCGTCACTATCGACGAGGGACTTTGGATGGACTTTATTTTATTTGATTCATTTATAGGTAGCATGAAGAAGAAATTTCTGTTAGTTTTCAGTTTTGCTTTAACCTTTCATGATGGAATAATAAACTTGTAAGGTCAAATCTCTCATTCTTTTGCTTGCATTGGTGAGGAGTTTTGGGCAGGTGGTATTGCAATTTGAAGCTAATAAATGTGAACCCAATGCAGTTTTTGATTAAAGTTTTCTATTGTCTTTAGACCCACATTTATGTGAAAATTGTTACAACTTTGATCTTGTTAAAGTGGTGATTGGGTTGCCTTTATAAAGTGTAATTCTTATGACTGTTAGGAGCCTTTTTCGGACCATTGGAGTATAAATTGCTGGCCTGGGATGTAGAAAGGAAGTTGCAGTATCTGCTGCAGAAAACCTGTTTCTGATACAACCGCTCGAGCGGTAGGGTGTTCACTCGAGCGGTGTCCCTATAGCTGGGCAGCGAAGTAGAGTTGTTTTTAAAATTCAAATTTTATTTTAAATGTTGGTTTTCACTCATGGCCTTTGGGGGTATTTTTTCTGAATATAATATTTATTCAAATGGCGGTTTTCAAGCCTAATGGGTTAATTTAAGAACAAAGATTGTATCTTCTTTTTACAAAGAAAATTTTTTGCCAAAGTATTGAATTTTTTTATGTTGTCTGAAGATGGGGTTTCAATTAATTAAAATATATTTTAATTAATTCTACAAAGGTCAGGGTGTGACATGTGAATTGGAAGGAAAACTAGCAGAGTGTTAGATTAGTTAAAAGTATATGGTTTCGAAAACCTTTTTCGTGTGCACAACCCGCAGAACGGACCATAAAAGTGTAAAACTCTTTTTTGAGTACACGACCCGCGGAACGGGCCGTCAAAGTGTAGAGTACAGATAACTTATATCTGTGGAATCATAAGTCATACTGTGAACTTCTGAGGGATTGATAAGACATTGTGGTGAGAGATATGTTCAAGAACCATGTGGGGCTGTGTCAGGTCAGCGAGGCCTTTTGGTGTCGGGAGCTTTGGTGTCATTCCTTATTGATGTGAGATTCCACGTGTTGGCAAAATTGGTAGTTTGAGTACCAGTTTGTTTGTGTGTATCGTAGGGTGTTCCAAGGCGTATGACCGGACAGGGTACACCATATAGGTTTTGTCGTATGTACACCAGTGAGGTCATCCGTTTACACGAGGGCCCATTTCTATCTGTTAGGATAGTATGCTTAAAAGCCATACTTTTATGTATTTATTATCCGGGATCCCAGCATATTAATGAGAATTCATTTGAGATGTTATGCATATTCAGATTCATATTTATTTTCTGTATGATGTATGTATGCATTGTCCGTATATACTGTCTAGTATTTGACTCGTCGCATGA
>JAULLG010226785.1:0-12288 GCA_035668355.1 Sarracenia leucophylla
CATATACGGATCTACAATCTCTCTATGATGTCCGAAGGAAAGGTCGATCAGGGGTCGACCCAATCAAATAAGAGCTACACACTTTTATGGCAGAGCCAAACAGTAGGGCACACGTACTCCTCTTGCACACTTTTATGGCTACGCCAACGGGTAAGGCACCCACAACAACTATGCACACTTTTATAGTGAACTAACTAGTAGGGCACCCACAACGGTCACAGAAAAGAATCAAGACCCGAACCAAAGACGGATCACCACCCAAAACCAACCCCAGGAACTACCACCACTACCGTGACACAAGGCATATGTAAGGTGATAAGTACCAAGCATGTACGTGAATCAAAGATGCTATAACAACCAAAAAGCATAACCAACATCAATATGCTACAATAACTATCAATGGAACAATGTAACCAATGATATATTTGTAGCAACTATCAGTGATATACAGAAGTAAGCAATGTATATCTATGTAATAAGCATAATCGCAGCAATAACAAGAATAAAGGCCTAACCCACACTGTCCTATATTTAAAGAGCTACAATATTCATAACTCCTAACACAAACACAAATTAGGAGAACCCGTTTCAAGGATAAGCCTGAAAGGTCGGCGAAGTACATATCTCAACCACGGCTTTAATCCAATCACGTACATATATCACAACTCAACAGCTTTAACTGCCATCCAAGAAAACAAGCACAACAACATTATGACTATTTAAGTGGATACAAGTATGAGGCTGAAAGAAATCCTAATAAGTTACATATCATACCAATTTCAGAAAAAGTATACAAAATACTGTTTTTTCCCAAAACTCGCCAAAAACCGTTTGTACATGATTGTTGCTACGACCGTCCATTTTACGAACCATAAACACTGGCAAGCAACAATCTCAACACATATCGAGGAAAAGAAAACACTTTTCAAAAATTGACTTTTTAAACCCTTTAAAAGCCAATATCTGTGAATCTCGCATTATATACGTTTTACGGAATAAGCTTGCTAATCAAAATTTGAAAAGATACGTTTGGTCATGACATGATAAGCACCAACAATAACTAAAAATTTTCTGAAAGCCCCTTGCTTCGGGTCCTACAAAGTACTACGTAAGCGAGAAAAGTATGAAATCTGGCATTTCTACCATAAATACTAGAAATTAACCACACATATAGTATCAAAAGTTCAAGAGTAGGTTGATTCCTACCTCCCAAGAAGCTCTAATCATAGAAATACTAAGATCAAGGCAGCCCGAAATGACGAAATCAAAAATTGATCCGATGAACGCATAGCCCTTTTCCTCTTGATCGAGCATATGGTGTTAGAATCCCATCCAAACCTCCCAAAATCAAGCAAGATCAAGCCCTAGGTGCTCCAACAGATTTCCGGAGAGAATGGAGAACAAAAGATCTTAATAACATAACCCAAAAACCAAACAACTGTAGCTTTTATAAAACTAAAAACAGGGACATCGCTCGAGCGGTCCCTAGTTCGCTCGAGCGGCCATCAGCTGTAGCTATGGCTCAAAAAACGATGCCAAATGATTCAAGTTTTGGTCCAAACGCCCCGAAGCTTTCCCCAATAACACATTAAAATCCAACTCTCATAACCATGAGATGGTTAACCAAGAACCCACGAGGAATAAATCTAAATTTAAAACACCG
This sequence comes from Sarracenia leucophylla, assembly GCA_035668355.1. Taxonomy (NCBI): domain Eukaryota; kingdom Viridiplantae; phylum Streptophyta; class Magnoliopsida; order Ericales; family Sarraceniaceae; genus Sarracenia; species Sarracenia leucophylla. Next base: position 1,664 of record JAULLG010226785.1, read on the forward strand.
TTAATGAACAAGTACTTTAAGTTTGGAAATTAAACCTTTAAACTAAGCAAAAAGGCATATGATCGAGGGCTGGGTTGTTATAGTTTGCCTGTTGAATGCGGATGAGCATGAGACTATGTTCAAGTATGGGCCTTCCATATGGCCGTTAATCGCTACTACGGGGGCCAGAATGGAGTTTTCGCTCCCGAGCTTGGTGAGGGAGGTGCTCAATTTTTACGGCATCTATGCTGCCCAACTGACTCCCAGCAGGTTCTATATCCTCACGGTGGAAGTATTACTGAATCGGGTGATGGAGCTAAATCTCAACCTCTATGACATTTAGTATTGCTACAACCTTACGAGGTTGAGTACGGGTTCTAACAAATATTACTTCAAGGCTAAGAAGAATCAAAACCTCATGCTCAACCTTAAGGGGTCGAACAAGGGATATTGAAGACTTTATGGTGATTGGGGGGAACTAGCAGGACAGACCACGGGACCCTGTAGGTCACTCTTACCCCGTTAAGCTCGGCTATCCCGATAGTTTGACCCATGCATAACTATATCGTTCATAAAATGTTAAAAATCTTTTTTGATTCTTTTATCTTTGCTAATGATCTCATGCTTTATAGATCAGTATTGTAATACTTTACTCAAGTGCAACCACTGGGATAGGAGGGATGGTGTGGTCAACGGACTTACCTTTATCTGTGTCCTTAATTATGACATAGGGCTTCTACAGTCCTGGAGGAGTTCGGAATCCGGATTCCCCAAGTAGCCGAGTACATGAGGAAAATTGCCAAGCAGGTAGCTCCTCCCAGCTTAGATTCTAAATCATCCATTGTGTCCCCTCCCCTCACACACCTCTCAATCATCATGGTGCCAAGGAGGAATCTCATTAGTCTGGTCCAGCCAGGAGGTTGAGATGGAGCTCACGTCTCCTCGAGCATAACTACCTCGGGTGGCTCGATCTCTACTATGACACCGACATCAACAATGGTAACTCTAGAGGCTTGCAGCCAAGGAGAATCAGGATTGGGGAGTAGAGCCCAGGGAGGCATGTAAGAGCATGACTAAACCCGAGCATTCCTCGGGTGATCGCAAGCCCCTCCATTGAGCGTGAACATATGCCTGCTTTCATCATGCGCTACGAGTTCAACGACATGCATGCGTCCGACACAGAGCCATTGGTAATATCAACATTGCCTGGGCAGTCAAATAGGCTATGTTCCTACCTAGGGATCATGAGGTAATGGAGTCCGCGACTAATGCGGGGTTGCTAAAATATGCTTTTCAGCATGTGTTTGTGGTAAGATATCTTGATCTTTAGAAAATTTCTTTGGTTTTATCTATGTCAGTACTCATTTCTTATATATAACTTTCTTATGCAGTCTTCTAATTTCGTGCTCTCCATAGCAGATCACATTCAAGTCGTATGTGATGACATTAGAGGAAAGGTGGTTGAGCTCAAGAAGGCCAATGAGGAGGCTATTGCCACTCGAGCTTAGGCGGAGCAGGCCTACAAGGGGAAAGAGTTGGTAGAGTCTCAGCTCACTGAAGTACAGAGGGAGCATGAGGTGTTCATGAGGCTTTCCCTCGAGTAGTTGAGTTAGGTCCAGATCGAGAATGTCAGGATCGCTGTAGAGAACATCAGGCTGACTGCCAAGCTCGAAGTTGAGAAGAAAAGATCAAAGGTTGAGTTCAAGTGCAGTGAGGAGTAGGCTGGGAATAAGTACGAGGAGTAGGTTCATTCCCTGTATAACATTATGTTTAAGCATATATGGAACTTTACCTTGGATACGACGTTTGTTTAGTCGGACTCATTCCTAGGCAAAGAGGCATTGTGGCCGCAACCAATCATTCCTTTTCCTCCCGGCCTTGAAGATATCTTGGGTATAACCACTCCTCATGGGCCCCAGATCCATCCCATGGTGGAGCCGATCTCGGTAGTCACTGTTAAAGATCCTCGACCTGAAGGTGATGGGGATAACCAGGATATGCCCGAGCATGAGGGTGGGGAGGTCATTCAGGACCTCTTCGCTTCTCCTCTCAGGGTCGACATGGTTGACCTTACCATCGTTGAGGGTGAGGAGACTGGACTGGGTGGAGTGAATATTTCCTCGATTTTGTTTATACGAGGTCAGGCCCCCTCCCTTGCTCTACTAAAATTAGCCTTTTTCTTTATTGCTAATTTTTATTTAGTATGTGTTGCACGACCTTGTTTTCGTCCATCAGGCCGGCACGCCACTTATGTAAATGCATTTACAGAAATGAAAGAAAGATTTCTCGAAGTATCTATTCATGGATTTTATTTCCCGTGCCCAGAAGGCATTTTGAATGTATGTACGGTACTTGTACTCAAATATTTTTATATTTTCTTGAGTTAGGGTTTTTACAGGCTAAGCTCTAGGCGGTTTCACAACTGGCCAGGCTCTAGGCATCCACACTCGATGGATTTGCTAAATGAGAATCCCAAGATGTCTAGCATGATCTAAAGCTTTTGCAAGCCGAGCCCTAGATGGTTCAATAACCAGCTGAGCTCTAGACATCCATATTTGGTGAATTTTGCAAATGAGAATGGTAAGATGCCTAACTTGTACTAGGGCATTTGCAGGCTGAGATCTAGGTGATTTAATGACCAGTCGAGCTCCATGCATCCACACTTGATGGATTTTCCAAATGAGAAGGGCAAGATGCCTAGCTTGAGCTAAGGCTTTTGTAGGTCGAGCCCTAGGCGGTTTATTAACCAGCTAAACTCCCAGAATCCGCACTTGGTGGATGGATTCTCCAAATGAGAGAATGACAAGATGCCTAGCTTGAGTTAGGATTTTTGCAGGCCGAGCTTTAGGCGATTTAATGACCAGCCGAGCTCCAGGCATGCAAACTTGGTGGATTTTCCAAATGAGAATGGTAAGAGGCCTGACTTGAGCTAGGGCTTTTCCAGGATGGGCTCTAGGCTGTTTAATGACCATCCGAGCTCCAGGCATCCATACTTGGCGAATTTTCCAAATGAGAAAGGTAAGAGGCCTTACACGAGTTAGGGATTTTCCAAGCTGGGCTCTAGGCGGTTTAATGACCAGCCGAGCTCTAGGAATTCTCACTTAGTGGATGTATTCGCCAATTGGGAATGACAAGATATATTATTAGGTTTATATACTAAAAGCCATACTATTATGTATTTATTTTGATCCTTGGATTATTAATAAGAAGAAATCAAGATTTATTTACATTTCTGATTTCATATTTATGTGTTATATTTATGATGGAAGAATGCATTGTCTGTATATTCTGCCCAGTATTTGATTCGGTGCATGAAGCGCAGAAGATCGAATCTTAGGTTCTAACAGAATGTACTCGGTAGGCTCACAATCACAATTGACATAGACAATCCATTGGTGCGATTGTAATACATCGTTATAGTAGTTGGTCTTTGTTATGTTGAACAGGTCGAATACCGGTTTGAGAATTCGAAGTTCGAACTCACTGTGATAGTACACTTGAAGTGTATTGAGCATGATCAACATGATTATTTATTCTATACTGACTATATGAATTAATCCACATCTTGTGTTATCATGTATTGCATGAACTTTTAATCCGAACGTGATTGGTTGATTATGGTCATTTAATGCATAGTACTTTGAGTCATCAATAGTTGAGATTTTATTGATGAGAACAATAATACCGATGATTTAGGTACTATTGTTATTTGTTCGATGGTTGATAATCAATTAAAGGAAACCACATCCGAATTAGGTTGAGAAGTTCCCCCTTGTTTGCTTGGCTTATAGGTTTGATTATGCCAAAATCTCGCGAGTGGATCATTTGACCCAGTATATTCAAAAGGTTAAGTGGCACGATTGTGAGGATAAAAAGATAATTAAATCGGGTTATACTAATTTAATAATCGAGAATCCATATCTTAAACGTGGGGAGACGTCAGTCAATTGATAATTAAACTCGAGACATAATTCGAGGTAGGGCCGGGAGTCAAGTCAGGGCCTTTAGTGGAATAAGCCCTGGTTCGTGCAGAAAATGATCTAACTCGGGGATGGAGTTACGAATATCTGGATTTCTTGTTTGGTAAACCCAAGTCTTATACTTCCTCGTGATCTCTCACGTAGCCCATTATACACAATGTTTAATTTCTAATTGGTCTCGAGAATAATTTAATTTAATTTGATTATCAGTGTTGCCAACAAGGAAAATCGGGGATTAAATTAATTTATCAAGGGGCAAAGTTCAAATTCGGCACACCTGGGGTTTTCACCCGAGGAGGCCAACCCTAAGAGAGTGATTTTTGGTCTCATTTTTGACAATGATTAGATATCTTATCTTGCTTATACAATATTTGGAAGTTAGGCAAAAAATATAAGGAAAAAGGAGAATAATATATGTATTAGTCCAAGTCTTCCCATTCTCTCTCTACCATCACCATAGCCGCCCCTCCCTCCCTCTCTCTCTCTCTCTAGCTGATTTTCTTCAAAAATATTGAAAGAAAAGTGTGTGAGAAACCAAGGTGAGAAATACTATGCGAACGGGAATAATGCCACCCGTCGGGTTTACGTTGTACGTTAGGGATACATGAGAAGGTCGTGCAGTCATCTCGACTTTGTTTTCGGTATCAAGAAAATTTTCTCGACAAGTTTCTCTAAGGTATATTTAATATATTTCGGTATATTAAAATTGTTTTTCATGAAAATCCAAAACAGCATTTTACGGTCGCGTCATTGTTTATCATTTTTGATTTTTTTTGTTGTGCGGCTCCGAAAATTGTATCAGAGCCACGACTACATTTTTCATGAAAGACGGGATACTCTAACATTTTTTTTGCAACCTTAAGTCGTTTGATCCGGGTTTATGCATGAATGAATGGTTTTTTACATTTTTCTATGCGATTGATTTTTTCTCGACAGTTTGATTCGTGAATTGATTTTTGTGAACTCCACGTGGGGGTCATAGGATTTAAAATGTAATTTTATTTCATTCATTTTTTATGGATTATTATTGTAATCATCGGAGACGAAATTGACATCGAAAACAAAAAAAGGGGAAGGCAACATGCAACAACAAAAACAGGCAGTAGCAGCGCCACCTACGCTGGTGATTTTGGGGCACTTCAACAGCATTTTTTGCTCAATTTTTTCATTGGTATCGAGATGATTTGATGGAGGTTCGATGGTGGTTCTGTGGTGGTTCGACAATGGTTGCAAGGAGGAGAAAAATGGGCTGAAAAGCGGCGGCTACCAGGGGTGCTTGCACCCGCGGCACCGACGGTATTAGGGGCTGTTTGGGTCTTCTTTTTTAGCTTATTTTTGCCAGCCTAGGGGTGGTTCGGGCCTAGGATGGTAGTCCGGTGGCTGAGAAGCTAGGTCAGACCGCTGATGGGTCGGTTAGGATTTCCTAAAACTCTATATATTTGATATTTAATTTGGACGGTTAGATTAAAATATTAAACGAACGACACGAATCATAACAATTAAATTTAATTATTTTGTTCTTTATTTATTTATTTGTTTATTTAAATTGCGTGGATGGATATTTAGTTTATTTTATTTTCCATTTTATGCATGATTTATTTATTAATGGTATAAAATGAAAATAACTTTTTATTAAAATAAATTATTCAAATAGTTTTTTAAACAAAATAAATGAATAAATAATTATTTATTTTTTTTTTGCATTAGATGAATATTCATTAGGGCGTTTTCTAAAACCCAGATAATTAATTTATTCGCAAAATTAAATAAGGAAATGTTTTGTTTATTTTAATAGGATTAAATACGAAATATTTTAATGGATTAAAAAACTAAATTATTTTTTAATCAAAAATTAAAATTTGTTTAATGGTTTAAAATAAAGAAAAGAAAAACCCTCGATATTAAAATATTAAGTATGAGAAGGATTTAATTATAGATAAATATTACGGTTTCATTCACACGTTTGTGGAGATATGATCATAGCTCACGTGCCGGCTTAATCCGGTCTCCCCAACGAAAGGGCTATAGTCATGGCATCTCCGGCATGAATCTTCGAAATGAGTAAATTTAAAAATTATACAAAGTAGGATTTGCTCACACCGGGCCCAAGGTTTTGACATGGGTTTTTCAAATTGAGTATGATGGTTATACACTTAAACCGTGAATAAAAATATCATCCCCAACAGAGTCACTCTTTTTATTTGTGGGGACAAAAAGTTATTGGTTGTTTTATTTTCTTGGAATTTCCTATATCAGGAAATAAAAGTCGGGATAGTTCTTTGTTCGTTGATTGTTAGATGTCCACACTAATGTGGTTTATCCGTTGATGTGACACTAGTTGAATGGCTTTTATTATGATATTTGGTTCTGAGAAGTAAATTAATGGACTGGCCTGTCTGTCAAGGCGGGGATTGGTTAATAGACGTTCACACTAACGTGGTCTATATAATCACAAAGGATCCAGGCTGTCAATAATTCTTTTTAAATTAAAAGGTTGACGGACCCTTAATTTTTAAAGAATTTAAAAGCTTTCTCATTTGTTTCTCAGGTTAATAATGGGATCTTTCAAACCACTTGCGGCCAAACTCAAAAAACATAAGTTAACTGGACCTAATTTTATCAGTTGGAAAAGAAATCTCGACATTGTCTTAACTTCATACCATTATAGGTTCGTGTTATTTGAACCCTGTACTCTCACCCTTAATGCTGAATCTTCTGAATAGGAGGTACAGTATTATGAGAAGTGGAAGAAGGATGATATGATGGCAAGTTGCTACATCTTGACATCTTTATTAGATGTTTTGCAAATCTAGCATCATACTATGACATATGCAGCTGACATCATGCAGAACCTTACAGAAATGTTTGGTGATCAGGGTCGGGTAACAAGGCAGATTGCCATGAGAGCTCTAATGAACGTGAGCATGAAAGAGGGTACACCAGTTAGGGACCACATTTTGAAGATGATAGGTTTTCTTAACGAACTAGAGGACCTATAACACGAGATCGATGAGGAAACCCAGATCGATATCATACTCCAGTCATTATCGGATTCGTTTCAGCAATTCCACCTTAACTATACAATGAACAAACTCAATTTTTCCTCTTCTAAACCAAAATCTAATAAGAAGAAGAAGAAGAAGAAAGTGCTACAACAGGTCAATGCATTGAAAGTTGGGAAGAAGAAGCCATCAACTGTCAAGGCAAAGGTTAAGGCGCTTAAGGGTAGTTGCTACCATTGTCTAAAGCCGGGGCATTAGAAGAGAGATTGTCCTGATTGCAAGAATGAGATGGCTGGAGGTAATGCCTTTTCGTTACTTGTTGAATCATGTTTAGCGATTGTATCTATTGGAACCTGGTGTGTAGATACATGAGCCAATAATTGTGTCTGCAATTCTTTGCAGGGGTTCCAGGTAACCAGACAACTTAAACATGACGAGATTTATATTCAGATGGGGAATAACTCCCAGGTGTCTGCTATAGCAGTGGATAGATATTTCATTCTTTTAGTAGAAATATGAGTTTAATTTTAATGAACATTTTATATGTACCTCAAATCAGGCAAAACATAGTTTCGGATTCCTGTTTGGGGGATGATGGATATTATTTTAAATTTAATAAACATTTATGCAGTATTATGATTGGAAACCATTTTATCTATCGTTGTACATTAGATAATGGTCTTTATATTGTACATCCTATTACTTTTTACTATTAAAAATAATGAGGTGAGTATTTTATATGTCTAAAAAGGAAAAAAATTATTCATTGAACTAAACACTACTTTGGTATCTTCGTTTAGGTCGTGTTAATCTAACGAGGATACAAAGACTAGTAGAAAATGGACATTTAGGTTTATTGGAAGTTCAAGCACTTCCAGTCTGTGAATCCTGTTTAGAGGGTAAGATGACAAAGAGGTCATTTTTTGCCAAAGGACTTAGAGCCCAAGAAGTGTTGGAATTGGTTCATTTTGATGTGTGTGGTTTTATGAACATCTAGGCAATAGGTGGTTATGAATACTTCAGCATTTTTATTAATGATTACTCTAGATATGGATATGTTTACCTACTTCACCGCAGGTCTGAGATCTTTTAGAAATTCAAAGTGTTTAAGGCTGAAGCGGAGAAGCAGACGGGTAAAAGTACCCAGAACTTACGATCTAATCGTGGTGGTGAATACCTCTTGGGTGAGTTTAGGGATTACTTATCAGAAAATGGGATTACATCCCAATTCTCTGCACAAGAGATGCCACAACTGAGTGGTGTAATGGAAAGGAGGAATAGGACCCTTGAAGAAATGGTAAGGTGCATGATAAGTTATTCGGATTTATCGCATTTGTTTTGAAGACTTTCATTAGATACAGGGGCATATATTCTGAATTTGGTGCCTACTAAGGCAGTTCCTATTACCCCTATGGAATTGGGGATTGTGCGCAAGTCGAGTCTTAAACACGTCTGAATATGGGGTTACCCAGCACATGTGTTGGTGGGAGATGCAAGTATGGTGGAACCAAAGACAAAAGTATGTTTCTTTATAGGATACCCTAAGGGAACTAAGGGTGATTTATTTTATAATCCTAAGAGTCAAAGGGTATTTATTTACACAAATATAACATTCTTGGAAGATGATTATGTTATAAACCATAAACCCTGGTCACAGATTGTTCTTGAGGAGATTAGGAGCGAGATTTGGTACAATCGGAAACTATACCTAGTGAACGGTTAAATACATCATCTATCGTGAGTACACAACCACATGAGGGTCTTCATCGTAGTGGGTGAGCTGTTCGTCAGTCTTAGAGGTTCATGTTCTTGGGAGAGTCTTATGACAAGATCGTAGACGAATATGATATCGAACCCAGAAATAATAGTGAAGCTCTTCAAGATAGGGATTATGGCAAAAGGCTATGGAATCTGAGATAGAGTCTATGTACTCTAATCAGATCTAGGAACTTGTAGATCAATAAATGGAATAAAACCCATTGGGTTCAAATGGAATTATAAGAAGAAGAGAGGAGTGGACAGAAAGGTGGAAACCTTCAGGGGAGGAGTTGGGGCAAAGGGGTTTACTCAGAAAGAAGGCTTCAATTATGTGGAAATTTACTTTTCGGTAGTCATGCTTAAGTCCATTCGGATTTTCTTATCCACTGCTGCACATCTTGGGTATGAAATTTTACCGACGAACGTCAAGACGACATTCCTTAACAGAAGTGCTATGGGCATAATGCGGTGTTTATAGTCATTTTTGATGATGACATTCTCCTAATCGAAAACGATGTGGGGTTGTTATCTTCGGTAAAAGTACGATTGTCAAGTTAATTTATTATGAAGGACTTGGGGGAAGCAAGCCAAATCCTTGGGATCAAGCTTATACGAGATCCATCACAAATGATATTAGGATTGTCTCAAGCCCGGTATATTGACATGATTATTGCTCGATATGGAATAAAAATTTTCAAGAATAGATTTCTTCCTTTCAAGCATGGAATTACTCTATCAAGGGATCAGTGTCCTAAGCCACCTCAAGAAATAGAGGATGAGGTTTATTCCATATGCTTCGACATTGGGAAGCCTCATGTATGCCATGCTCTCCACTAGACCGGATACCTGTTGTGCAGTTGGCATGGTAAGCAATTATCAGTTTAATCCAGGGGTAGAGCATTGGATTGTGGTTAAGAATATACTCAAGTACCTTAAAAGTGTTAAGAGTCAGCGCAGTAGAGTTTTAAAAAATTGTTTGATGATGACGTGACCGTAAAAAATATCTCGTCTCATTTTTCATGAAAAAGCTAAAGAGATTATTTTGAGTCCGGATCGAAATACACCTTTCGAAACTTCAAGCAATGTTTCTAGATTCCACGTTGTGATGTGAGACCACCCGGTGGCCTTCTCGCGTATGACCCATCACATGTCTTGATTCTGACATTTGAGCACCGATCTGAATCAAGTCCTTAGGCTTCGAACACACTTTAAACGTCTCCAAAACTTGTAGAAAAATCACAAGGGAGAGAGGAGGGGCGGCGACTATGGGTTTGTTAAGATAATAGGTTAATTCTCTTAATGTTATGTATTTATCTCATTTTATGCAATTAGGAGAGATATGTATATCACCTTCCAAATCTAGCATAAAATAATATACAACTTATGGAACTATTTCCCTTCCTAGGGCCAGCCATAGAGAAAGAGATGGTAGAATTAATTTTGTCTCCATTTTTAATATATTATAATATATCAAAAATATTCCAAGTGTTACTCAAAAAAAAAAATATTCCAAGTGTATATACTATTGCCATATATACAATATACAATATACACTTAGCAAAATTAATTCATTATCTCACATTATAGGGCCGGCCACCTATGGGATTTCCCAAACTTAGCACTTTTCCAATTTTACCTGTAGTTATTTAATTTAATACCCCGACCGTCCCGGTAAAAAATCTGATGATCGAATTAAATTAAATATTAACTAAATCCAACCAAAACCCGTGCGTATAAATGGGCTACGTGAGGGATCACGAGAAAATATAGGACTTGGGCTAACAATACGAGAAAATCAGATATCCCTAACTCAACACCCGAGTTAGATCCATTCTTGCACGAACCATAACTTATTTCACTATAGGCCCTAATTAAACTCCCAGCCCTAAATCGAGATGTGTCTCGA
>JAULLG010227882.1:0-12287 GCA_035668355.1 Sarracenia leucophylla
GGTGACTCTTCGGCATGAGACTCTGTTATTGGACATTTCCTATTAGTTTAGTATTTGTTTTAGGTCAGGACGTTACAATTCTTGTTGCCAAATTTTCTTCTAAAGAGAAAGAAAGACTAGTCTACTTGGGAGAGTTAACGACTTCTATGGTGGAAATTACTTCCCTAGAATTAGATCATTTGGAGCTTTCCTCTATGACGAGGAGAAGCGAAGCCATGCCTCTCATCACCAAACTCCCCCGCTCTTTCTATGACCGAAGTGATTTAGGATGTCTAGTTCCACCTTCGGTGTTAGAACCTCTTTCAAATAACAAAAAAGGTCACTTTTAGTAGGCAATTCATGGCTACACCTTCGTCCGTTGTGCCGGATTTTGACATTCAAGGCTTGAATCATCCCGTTCTAAACCAGAGGAACCTTCAAGACCTTCCTCAATTGTATCCTGCAAGTTAAAGGAGCCATATCTTTCCTCCTCCTTCTAGAACAATTCTTCCCTGGACAATCCACTTGGAAGGAATTCCCTAATAGAAACCTTTGGTGCAAAAGAGCCTATGACTACTAGTACACCGAGAAAAGGTTCGATTCCTCCCTCTCCTTCCACATCCGTGTCTCCTTTCAGGACTAGACCTCCTCCAGACTATCACTATTGTGGAATGGTTGGTCACACTAGACCAAATTATTATCGTCTTAAGCGGGATAGAGCCAATGAGAAACATCAAAATCGTTCATTGTTGGGAGACCCACATTTTTGCATATGTCCTATCCTATGAGAGAACATGATGTGGCCTTAAGTCACTTGAATGTACTAATGGCTCAATCTTCGTATCTTGTCGCCAAAATCGACAAGCTATCCTTGGCCTTTGTCAAACCTAGTTCTTCTAAGAAGGTAAATAAACCTTCTTTGAAGAAAAATCCCTTGTATTGAGGGTGTGGGTATTCTCCCCAGCATTCACAGGTTGGAATGTGTGTTGATGATTGGAAGATTGTGCACTTACATATTTTTGTCTTGGTCCATCGTAAGGAAATTTCGTTAACGATCAAATTTCTTGTGTTTCATGCATGGTACTTACCTTTCCTAAGGTTCTAGTTCCTTGGTTGTGTCGACGCCATGTTCTTCATCCCTAGACAAAGGAGTAATCCTCATGGGAATGTGGACTGTTTGTTGAAAAGCTATAAATTACAAAGTGTAGTCTTGGCCATTTCCTACCACCCCTTTCAACACTCAATTGCCTTGTATCGGACGTATTCGTCTTTCTTTTCAAATTTACATTTCATTCTTTTTGGGGGTTTTAGGGTTTTTCTTACATCATTGAACCCATCTTATCGACACTCATGTATGATCACAATACCAGCACTTTCCCTGTCGAGTTCGTGTAGTGAGTTGGTCTATGCATTTGCACATGCCTTAGGATATCCCTAGGTTATGTCTCTATGTCGTAGGACATGGTGTTTTCGTGTTCCTCGAGTGTTGTATCTTCGTGCATACCACCTTGAGTGTTTGTGAGAAATTTTTATATACTATGTGTATTTATATTAATTTTTCTCTTTTGCATGTTTGTGTGTTTAATATGCATATAGCAGAGATGAATAAGAGACAAAATAACTATCACTCTTGCACAACATAATTATTTGATGAATTTTTATTTTGTTTGGAATTTCCTTTTTCATATATAATTTTAGTTGTATTCATACTACGAGTTGATGGTCATGATATCTCATCTGTTTGCACACATTCATCAGGCGCTTGACACTTGTGAATCACAAGTTGGTCTTATTTCTAGTCATTTAATTATGGCCTTATGGTTCTTGATCTAGATTGACCCATGTTTGTGGTTTATCTTTAGATTCTTTCCCTTGTCTAGTTCTGGATTTAAACGATCGCCTGTTGTAGGTGTAAGTCGTTATTTTGTGTGAGTAACTGCATATGTTCGGTGTAAGTGGTCGTTCTTACGTCTCATTCGATAAAAAAATTGTAACAATTGTTATCTATACCCTGTTTGTGCATCAAAATTATGACACAAATAAAATTAAAAGTGTTTTTTTGGCTATGTTTTGGCTTGGGTTAAAAATGGGCAAGAGGTCAAGTGTGTGCCTCTTGGTTAACAAGACTAAGGTTTGTGCATATATCTGCAGGTCCAAATATTTTGGGTTTGTCTTCTTATTTCGAGCATGTTGCTAATCTCCTTATGATAGGATTTGGGTCTAGTTTTTGCGTTGTCATGTTTCTTGTTTCTATGCACAGAGTTCAAAGTTCACCATTAATAGAGAAATAATATGAATTATTTGTACTTGAGTTAATACTTACAAATTGTATATTGATACACTGGTTATCAGTTTTTTATTCAAATTTCTCAAGTTTTATGTGCTTATATGAGTAATTTTGTTGGAGCTTGTCTCATCCCATGCTTAAAATATGTAATTTTTTTTTCTATATGTTGCACATTTTTTTTATTATTATATTTTCGCATGCCATTTGGTGATCTTGTGTTTAGGGGGAGAGTTTTAGTGGAGAGAGTTAATATGAGTTTTTAACTCATTTTTGGGGTGTCAACTCAGTGGAGTGTCTATCATAGGTGCATTTTTGTTTCTAAGCCAACACTTAGTTTATTTCCATCGAAAATTACTTCTAGTGCATTGTGCTTTTAGAGTGCTCGAGCTCAAAGTGCACAAGCACCCCGATAGTGCTCGAGCGCTCTTGTAAGGAATCGTGTTTTAACAGAAATGTTGCACACTTTACCTTCTCTTTTTCCCCCTTGGAAATTCTCGACTCTTCTGTCACTCTCACCGACACTATCCCTCACCTTCAGCACTTTAACCTCCGTGGTTCCTCCACCTCTCCGCTGTCATCACCTCCATCATTTCTCCACCTCTGGATCTCTAGATACATCCTCCTCATCGCTGGTTCACTCTCACTTCCACCAAGTGATTCTTCGGCTTCCCTTGGTGAGTTTCCTCTATCTCTTCCCCATTTTTGGCTTGCTTGACCTTGCTACGGCCTATGTTCCATGTCAACCTCCAGCCATCCTCAGTGCGGATTTTGCCACTATACTATTTCTTGTGATGCTTTTTACCTTGGTTATGGGTTTGCCTATGCTGGGCTTTCTCTGTCAGACGTTAACCTTCGTTGAATTAATTAAAATATATTTTTACTTAATTAAGGACATAATCTTCAATCTTTACTAGGAGCTCTACACTTTGTCTCCGCTTAAATAATGGGCAATCCTTTTCCTTCTCACACACAATCACATACATACACTTCAACTTCAATTGGCAACCAAACTATTCATCTTACATTAATGAACCCAAACAAGGGGAAGGCCTAGGCTATCCCGCAACATTCCACTGAAACCACCAAATACCTAACCTTTAACCTCAATCTAAACATGTCATCCTCAATAGCTTCAGCAATTTCAAACAATAATAGATTAGGGTTTGGACTCACATTGATTTCTACATAAAAAATCATCTCAATACATCAAATAACTCCAAATACTTCACATACATCATCATGGGTTGATAAAGTATCATGATTCCAACCTTAGATCGAAGATCGAAGGCAGGATATTGAATATTTGAAACCCCAAATCGCAACCCAAATCTAGAACGAAATAGATTCGCAATAAACACAAGCTATACTTGAATCTACACGAATCTCATGAAAAAATTGCCAGAATACGATACAGACCTGCAATTTTCACTCAAAGGACTTGAAATTGGCTTCCAAACAATTATAAAAATATATTTTATAGAGTCAAACCCATCTACCACTTTTACAAATCCAAACTTGTGAAGATTTTAAAAGAATACGTATCTATTGGATATAGAAAGCTTCAAGTAAACTACTGAAATTCATTCTACCTAGACACAATAGAATCCACAATTATCGGTTTCATATTTACAACTCCATCTACCCAAGTTCCTCACTAATGTATGCGAAAATGAATAAATAAATAATGAGAGGCTTCATGGCCTTACAAGTTTATTGTATCAACAAAGAAATTTTAAAAATCCTATAAAGTAACAAATAACTTATTCTTCATCTTACCAATCAATGATCCAAATAAAGAAAGATATATCCATAAGTCTCTCGTCGACGGTGATAGGGAGTGTATCAAATCCTATGTACTTCTCGGTTATTGCTTTACATGTATCACTTGGGTTGTTGTTTAATAAGACAATAAAACAACAACGTGAGCCAACGCTCGTAGGAAAAATGATAAACCACATAATACGAAAGTATTATAAATTGTGCAATGGTGCATGATAGTAATAAAGTCTTCCAAACAAAATAGGTTAATTACCTGTACTTTACCACCATTCTTCTCACTTCAAGCAAACATAGAAAAATTGATTCTTTCCTGACTTCACAACATTAAGTAATAGCAACATCATATAACTTCATAACTACAGTCCACAAGGAACAGTCCCTGTTCTTAGATTAATTATCCAAGAATCTATTTCTTACTTATTGGATTAGTTATCCAAAACCTTCATCCCAACTTAAAGGATGGGCCATCGTTTTCCTTCTCACACACAATCACATACATAGACTTCAACTTCAATTGGCAACCCAACTATTCATCTTACATTAATGAACCCAACCAAGGAAAAGGCCTAGGCTATCCCGTAACATTCCACTGAAACCATCAAATCCCTAATCATTAACCTTAATCTAAAACATGTCTATCTTCACCCGAATGTGATTTAATTATATTCAAAGCCACATAATTTACATTTAGAAAACTAAATTATAGTTTTACCCAAATTTGAGAAAAATTCGCCATTCATCAAACCCTAGTCCTAAGGCTAGAATCCCACCACTCACTTCTAGACTATCATTAGAAATGTTTGGATTACTCTAGGCACCCTAGAATCCTCAATAGCTTCCGTAATTTCAAACAATAATATGTTAGGGTTTGGATTCACATTGATTTCTACATAAAAAATCATCTCAAAACATCAAATAACTCCAAATACTTCACATACATCATCATGGGTCCATAAAGTATCAAGATTCCAACCTTAGATCGAAGATGGAAGGCTGAAAATCGAATATTCGAAGCCCTAAATCGCAGCCCAAATCTGGAACAAAATAGATTCGCAATAAACACAAGCTATACCTGAATACTACACGAATCTCATGAAAACAATTGCCAGAATACGATACAGACTTGCAATTTTTACTCAAAGGACTTGAAATTGGCTCCCAAATAGTTATAAAAATATGTTTTATAGAGTCAAATCCATCTACCACTTTTACAAATATAAACTAGTGCAGATTTTAAAAGAATACATATCTATTGGACATAAAAAGCTTGAAGTAAACTATAGAAATTCATTCTACCTTGACACAATAGAATCCATAATTATCAGTTTCATATCCACAACTCTATCTACCCAAGTTCCTCACTAATGCATGTGAAAATGAATAAATAAGTAATGAGAGCCTCATGGCTTTACAAGTTTATTACATCAACAAAGAAATATTAAAAATCCTAGAAAGTAACAAAGGATTTATTCTTCATCATACCAATAAAAGTACCAAATAAAGAAAGATATATCCATAAGTCCCCCATCGACGGTGACAGGGAGTGCATCGAATCCTATATACTCCTCGGCTATTGCTTTACCTGTATCACCTGGGTTGTTGTTTCATAAGACAATAAAATAACAATGTGAGCTAGCGCTCGTAAGAAAAATGATAAACCACATAATACGAAAATATGATAAATTATGTAATGATGCATGATAGTAATAAAGGCTTCCAAACATAACAGGTTAATTACCTGTACTTTAGCACCATTCTTCTCACATTAAGAAAATATAGAAAAACTGATTCTTTCCTAATTTCACAACATCAAGCAATAACAACTTCATATAACTTCATAACTTCGGTCCACAAGGAACAGTCCCCGTTATTGGATTAATTATCCAAGAATCTCTTTCTTAATTATTGGATTAGTTATCCACTACCATCGTCCTTGCTTAATGGATGACCACTGGCTCACTAGGAGCTATAAACTTCGTCCCCGCTTAAAGGATGTGGCATCCTTTTCCTTCTCACACATAATCACATACATAGACTTCAACTTCAATTCGCAATCCAACTATTCATCTTACATTAATGAACCTAAACTAGGGGAAGGCCTAGGCTATCCCGCAACATTCCACTGAAACCACAAAATCCCTAACCTTCAACCTCAATCGAAAACCTGTCTATTTTCATAAGAATGGGGTTTAATTATATTCAAAGCCACTTAATTTACATTTAGAAGACTAAATTATAGTTTTCCCCAAATTTGAGAAAAATTCCCCATTCATCAAACTCTAACCCTAAGGCTAGAATCTCACAATTCACTTCTAGACTATCATTAGACATGTTTGGATTACTCTAGGCACCATTGAATCTTCAATAGCTTCAACAATTTCAAACAATAATATGGTAGGTTTTGGACTCACATTAATTTCTACATAAAAAATCATCTCAAAACATCAAATAACTCAAAATACTTCACACACATCATCATAGGTTCATAAAGTATCAAGATTATAACCTTAGATCGAAGATGAAAGGCTAGAAATTGAATATTCGAAGCCCCAAATCGTAGCCCAAATCTAGAACGAAATAGATTTGCAATAAACACAAGCTATACTTGAATACTACATGAATCTTATGAAAAAAAATGTCCAGAATACGATCCAGACCTGCCATTTTCACTCAAAGGACTTGAAATTGGCTCCCAAACAATTATAAAAATATATTTTACAGAGTCAAACCCATCTACCACCTTTACAAATTTAAACTTGTGAAGATTTTAAAAGAATACGTATCTATTGGATATAGAAAGCTTCAAGTAAACTACTGAAATTCATTCTACCTGGACACAATAGAATCCACAATTATCAGTTTCATATCCACAACTCCATCTACCCAAGTTCCTCACTAATGCATGCGGAAATGAATAAATAAGTAATGAGAGGCCTCATGGCCTTACAAGTTTATTGTATCCACAAAGAAATGTTAAAAATCCTATAAAGTAACAAAGGATTTATTCTTCTTCCTATCAACAAATGAACCAAATAAAGAAAGATATATCCATAAGTCCCGCATCGATGGTGATGGGGAGTGCATCAAATCCTATATACTCCTCGGCTATTGCTTTACCTGTATCACCTGGATTGTTGTTTCATAAGACAATAAAATAATAATGTGAGCCAGCACTCGTAGGAAAAATGATAAAAAAAAACATAATACGAAAATATGATAAATTATGTAATGATGCATGATAGTAATAAAGTCTTCTAAACATAACAGGTTAATTACTTGTACTTTACCACCATTCTTCTCACTTTAAGCAAATATAGAAAAATTGATTCTTTCCTGATTTCACAACATGAAGTAATAACAACTTCATATAACTTCATAACTTCGGTCCATAAGGAACAGTTCCACTTCTTGGATTAATTATCCAAGAATCTCTTTCATAATTATTGGATTAGTTATCCACTACCATCGTCTGTACTTAATGGATGACCACTCGCTCACTAGGAGCTATAAACTTTGTCCCCGCTTAAAGGATGGGCCGTCCTTTTCCTTCTTACACACAATCACATACATAGACTTCAACTTCAATTAGCAATCCTACTATTCATCTTACATTAATGAACCCAAACAAGGGGAAGGCCTAGGCTATCCCGCAATATTCCACTGAAACCACCAATACCCTAACCTTTAACCTCAATCTAAAACCTGTCTATCTTCACTCGAATGGGGTTTAATTATATTCATAGCAACTTAATTTATATTTAGAAAACTAAATTATAGTTTTCCTAAATTTAAGAAAACTTCCCCATTCGTTAAACCCTAGCCCTATGGTTAGAATCCCACCACTCACTTCTAAACTATCATTAGACATGCTTGGATTACTCTAAGCACCTTAGAATCCTCAATAAGTTCAACAATTTCAAACAATAATAGGTTAGGGTTTGGACTCACATTGATTTCTACATAAAAAAATCATCTCAAAACATCAAACCACTCCAAATACTTGACATACATCATCATGGGTTCATAAAGTATCAAGATTCCTACCTTAGATTGAAGATAGAAGGATGGAAATTGAATAGTCGAAACCCCAAATCATAGCCCAAATCTGGAACGAAATAGATTCGCAATAAACACATGCTATACTTGAATACTACACGAATCTCATGAAAAAATTACAAGAAAATCACAAAATAAAATTTCAAAATCCTCCATGAGCCTTCCAATCACCGGAACTCACGAACCCTAGACCTCCCATCGTATTTAGAGAGAAATAGGAAGGGGAAAAAAGGAAAAAAAAAAAAAAACTCTCGGGTCTGTTTTAAAAAGCTGATTTGCGACACACCGCTCGAGCGCTATAGTGGTCCGCTCGAGCGTACATTTGTCAGAAGCCCGAGTGTGAAACTTTAAATGAGCATGGCTTCTTCATCCGAACTCAGAATAAGGTGATTCTTATATCCAAATCGAAGCCCCGGAAGTCTTATTTCCAATGGTTCTGGTATCACATTAAAATTCCTTTTGTTGAAAAAGCTTTTACCGAAATAGTGAAGGTATATTGGTTTCATTCACTCACTTTTGTATGTTTTTGGCCGAGCCTCTTCTCAAATCGAACCGATCCGTGATTCCAATACTCTCGATTCACTAAAACCATCAAGCGACGTCGTGTTGAGAGATTATTAAATAAAATAAACTCGGATCCTTAGATTCTTATTTTCCAAGTAAGAGGATGAGGGACTTTGAGCAGTAGGGGCCGGTTCCGCAGCTGGAAGTGACCCTCGTCTTTGCCTTTCACTAGCTTCCCTACCGACGTTGCCAAGGCGTCATATACGACGATTGCTATGCATGGTGTCCTCATTGAGAGGAATATTCACCTTTCAGGTTTTACCCAAATCGGGCTCGTAACTCAGTTTGAGTAACGAGGCTGGTTAGAGTTATGCTTCAGTCATGAGATTGTTCTCTTAGAGCTAGTCCGGGAGTTCTACTCAAATGTGACCACTACTGAAGCGGTAGTCCACTTCTTCTTCCTCACGCTACGAGGTCTTTGGTTGACATTCTTAGTCTCGGAGATTATGTCCTTAAACCATCTTCCCCAATTCGCCAATCCTTAGTATCCCCTCTTGGACGATACTCGTCCCAATCGCACTGAGGTTTCTTGGGAGCTATTAAATGGATCCTTTATTGGCATTGTGATACTTCTTTCCCGTCATCTTGCTCCACACTACTGGCTACTCCATCGCATATTTGCCACCGTCATTAACCCCACCAGGCACATCTCTGATATATCAGTCTCTTGTGTTGAGATTTTTTATGCTTTTGGTCGTGGATATTCTATCGACCTCGCCCATCACATCTGGTATGTCATCGATTCTTATTCTCATCACCTAGCTGGTACCTCTGGGATCCCCTATGCCTCTCTTATCACTCGATTTTACAGGGGTCTATCAGTTCCTTACAACCTAAGCGAGCTTGTGCGTTACCCACAGGGGACATCACCTGAGGTATCCTCTATAGTAGCATTGCTTATGTTGGGAGAGAGACTACCACCATCCTAGTGTCCAGGCATCGCAAGCTAACTTATCCTAACTTGGTAAGCATTTCCCACTCTCTTCCCGGTCTCTGACCAACCACATCACATGGCAGTTGTGTTTGCACCTAATGATGATGGGCCTGCGCATATCGGTGTGCCTGCACATCTCGACCCTCCTAAGACCTTTCCGGATGATCTTCAGACTCTTCCTTCCATTTTAGACATCCCTATTAGCTCGTTAGAGTGTGTTGCTCCTCCTGATGATGTGTATAGTCAGACTCTCCATCATGTCGCCACACAGATCTGAATGCTTACCCGGTTCGAGGTTTGATTTGTGTATATTGATCGGATCATAGTTGCCTTTTAGTAGTAGCTCCACACTTTTTCTACCAGCCTTAATACCATCGTTCAGGGTCTTGCCGTTGTGGGTTAGATGGTGTCTGCTCTAGTTGTCACATCCTGACCTTTAACCAATATCCAACTGAATAAAAACATCAACGGATATATCTACTGTACAAATCCAACTCCAAAAGAAACTAACTTGGAAAATTTTTAGA
Source organism: Sarracenia leucophylla (assembly GCA_035668355.1). NCBI lineage: Eukaryota > Viridiplantae > Streptophyta > Magnoliopsida > Ericales > Sarraceniaceae > Sarracenia > Sarracenia leucophylla. The sequence goes on from JAULLG010227882.1 coordinate 10,127, forward strand.
AATTTTTGTTTTTTTTTTAGCACCATCCCAAGTTATCGACAACCTATAAACAAGAGGCATATAACATCCAAGCAACAACCAATCTGATTTCAGGCAAAAATTGACATATTTTAAGCAACAACATACATCTCAAATCTCAATATACAAAATGGGTTACTCCAATGCACTTACAACCCATTATCAAATCTATGCAGAATAAACTGCTGCAATTTAAAAGAAACAACTAACTACTGGCCACCCCATGTCGGGTAAGCAACTATAAAGTCCATCCTCAAATCCTGTTCCATACGATATACCAAAGCAATAAACATAATCTACTGCTGTAAACCAATCATGCCAACCAACAACTAATAGAAATGCAAATATGGCCTTATGGCCTTACAACTCAGCAGCCTTTAAATCTAAAGAGGTAAAGCTATAAACAAACTGTACAACAGATAATAATACAACAACTACATAAATACAATAAATAGCAACACGTACTCCAGCTATGCCATGTAATCCGTGCCAAAACTTGAAATATGTGGGGAGAGGGATACATAAGCGAAAGCTCGTACAGGAAATACACTAACCAGAGAATAAAAATGAATAGTATGTGAGCCGAGTATGTGAATACTATACACAAGTCAAAAAGGGAACCTCGTCCCATGTTTTATAGAAAATTGTATTCACATGGCTCTAGTTTTAAGAAAAACATTTCTTAAAAAATGTTCATTTCTTTTCACATAAAAACTGTTGTCATATTTACATTACATCAATCTACCAAATGATCACCACCATGGCGATAATCGTACACAATCTGGTTTGACTCCCATCCGAGTCATGGCTCCCATCCAAGCCATGCCCATATTTTACGGTTCAAAATCGAAGGGAAAGGGCCCCCTGTTGACTCCCATCCGAGCCTTGACTGACATCCGAGCCAATCCTTCTTTTACGGTTCGTGACTGAAGGAAGTGGGCATCTATTGACTCGCGTCCGAGCCATGTGATGGCACTACCATGGTAGTAGCCACAAATAATCTCCTTGACTCGCGTCCATGACAACCCCCAATCAAGGATTTGCCTAAACTTATCCACATCAAGTCTCAGCAAGGCACACACCATGTAAGAAATTATATTCATTACATAATAAATCACAACAAGAACAAGCCTAGGCCTATTCACATCATGTCATCTAAACCATCCTCAATCAACCCAAACAAATATCATGCAAGGTAGATATACTAAAATTGTATAATTAAACTCAAAATATGAATAAGCCTAAGGTTATCCGCATGATATCACATCCACCGATAATCACAACCTCAACTAATTGCTTACATGCAATAATATACAATCTAGCATATTTAAGCCCACAAACAAGGATAATCTTAAGCCTATCTGCATCACATCATGTAAGTTACTCACCTCCTATGCATAACAATAATATGCAATCATATCTGTAAAAGCCTACAACGTCTACACATCACGCCACACAAACAGTATGGTATGAAGGCATAGCAAATAATCACAAGCAAGGGCAAAGCCTAGGCTAACCCATAATACCTCCCTACGGTAACTGCATCACCATACACCCCGCAACAGGAATTACACATCACCAAGTATGCTGCTATAACTACTAAGCGGCACTATACCCGTCACACCGGAAACTACACGTTGTCACATAAATAGTTACGGGGACTAAGCGTTACCACGCATGTCACAACGAGACTACACCCCACAACGTAAGCCACTAAACAACTACATGTCGTCTCTCCAACCACTAGGGTAACTACACGTCACCAACTATGAGCTACTAGTCAAAGGCTCTGAGCCTCCAATCACTAACCATAAACCACAGTTTACAAGTTATAAGCTACAAGCCGCTAACCGCTAGCCACTAACCACGAACCATAGGCTACAAGCTATATGCTACGAGCTACAAGAAACAAGTTGCTACTCACAAGTTACGAGCTACACACCATGAATCATAAGCCATAAGTCATGCACTACAAGCCTTAGACCTCACAAGCTACCGATCACAAATTGCAATCTAGAAACTACAGTTACTAGCTACGACCTTCGAGTCTCAAACTACGAACCATATGTTAGGATAGTATACTTAAAAGCCATGCTTTTATGTATTTATTATCCGGGATCCCGGCATATTAATGAGAATTCAT
>JAULLG010228987.1:795-18425 GCA_035668355.1 Sarracenia leucophylla
CCCCCCCCCCCCCCCCCCCACCCCACAGAGGAAATGACACAACATATTCGTTCCCTATACATATAAGGGCATGTTGATTGTATACCGATCAACAGGTTGTTAGTGAACATCTCTACATCAAATTTGATGTCGAGAACTATGTTCAACAAGTTTGGTAAGATCAAACAAGATTTATTGTCATCCAATGCAAGCATTTCTGATTTTATTGGTGGATGGTATCATAATAACCTATCTCACAGTGGGAAGTAAAACGTTGACCCCCCCAATTTTTTGTAATAAACTCTCGCTCGACTTACAACATGCAGCTAGGGCGAGATTGGATTCAAACTTGCATGATAGTTTTATCTATATTGTACTAGTGCTTATTGTTTTGAAAAGATTAAGACATTGAAATGGCTAGGTAGACAAAAAACCATTTCTAGCCTCGACAAACTATACAGAGGTAAGACTATATGACAACAATATTGGTTCCATGAAGGTGATAGGCCTAGACAGGGAAGGTCGTCCAACTTCAATTAAACTATCCAAAAAATCCTCAATGAATGATCTGAGAAGGATTTATCAACAAGTAATTGACCTTCACATTTCTAGGCAGATTACTCCCTTTCTCCAGATTTTAGCCTATGAAGTCACGAACAATGAAAAATGAGGAAGCTACTGTGTTACATGCAACGTTAGAAAAGTCATCTATGTATCTAATAGAGGAGAAATTGTATAGCATGTATATGGAGGAATAAGGACTTTGAAAAACAATACTGAAGTTATTTTCGAAGAAGATTTTCCAAATGAAGATGGAATAAAGCTAAAAGAACTGGAGGCGGCTTTGGCTGAGCTGGAAGATCTCAAGGCCAAGGTTGAGGATGCTCTAAAAGAATCAAATTTGGGTACAATTGAAATTCCTAATATAATGTATGTTAGTCAATTGTTTCTAGAATAAGTGAAGACCAAGTTGATGCAAGTCCTATCAAATACAAAGACTATTTTGCTTTGAACTTCAATGTGGTGCTCATTTGTTCAGACAGTTACTCAAATACATACATCGCATTAAGCTTAGGTTTTTCCCTTTTAGACAACCACCTTGAAGGATATCTACTGAGGTAACTTTATTGATCAAAGAAGAGATCAAACAATTATTGAAGGCACGCTTCATCAGAACAACTAGGTATGTTGAATGGCTCTCAAGTATTGTTTCGATCATAAAGAAGAATGAGAAAATTAGGATATACATTGACTTTAGGAATTTAAACATGGCCACTCTAAAACACAAGTCCAATGCCAGTGGTCGACTTACTATAGATAAAGCGGCGAAACATAAAATTTTATCATTTATGGATGGCCATTAAGGATATAATCAGATCTTTATTGCATAAGAAAATGTCCTAAAGCTTTGGGTTCTTTCGAGTGGCTCGTCATGCTCTTCGGTCTAAAAAATGCATGAGCTACTTATCAACATGCGATGAACACTTTTTTCTCATGGTATGATTGGAAAATTTATGAAGATCTATATTGATGATGTAGTAATAAAGTCTGATTCGTATTCCTAACATGTCAAAAATTTAATAATGACTTTGGAAAGAATGACAGAATGACTAAGTACCAATTAAAAATGAATCCCTTAAAAATGTTCATTCAACAAGGCAACTGGAAATTTTCTTGGTTTTTTAGTATGCCAGAAATGTAACACCCCAAACCTGGCGTACAAGGAAACACTAGCATACAAACCCTAAGCCTAAAAGAATAAGCCAAAACCGAAAACAAGTTAAGGTTTATGAAAAAGTTTCAATTCCATTCACACAATAATTATGAAAAAGCCAAGCAATGAGGGACCATTTTAGTATAAAGAAAAGTACGCAAGTTGAGCTTAAAAGAAGTCCAAAAGGTTGGCAAACATACCCCAAAACTTTGCAAAAAGAGAACAGTTTTCGAATGCCTGAAAACAGGAGGTCCGCTCGAGCGGTGCGAGTCAAAAAATGACTTCTTGCACTATTTACTGCAGGGGCTTTTTAGCTTAATTTTTTTTGCATTAAACAGCAATTAATAAGCTATATTAAGAATAGAAGCCGAGTAGGAATGCTTACAAGTTAAAATCTCAAATTAACTTGAAAACCGTTTTTCCCGAAACCAAAAACCCTTAACTAGCATGCTTTTTTAGGGAATTTCTTGGATAGCCAAATGACCCCTAAATTTTTCACCCAGCACATTGGCCTCACTAGAAATAGTAGATGTACAAGTAAAAAATACTAAATGAGAAATCCGAGGCTCGAAGGCCTAGAAACATAAAGCTTAAACATTGGAGGTACATGTTGGGATTGTATACTAAAAGCCATACTTTTATGTATTTTTATCCTTGATCTCTGATATATTAATGAGAAAACAATTGAGATGATTTGCATTTATTGTTTCATATTTATTGTATGTATGATGTGTGAATGCATAGTTCGTATATTTTGTCTAGTATTTGACTCGTCGCATGAAGCGAGGAAGATCGGGTCAAAGGTTCTGACAAATATACGAGTGGGCTCACAATCACAATGGACACGAACAATCCATTGGAATGATTGTAACACATCGTTCGAGTAGCTGGTCTTGGCTAGGTCGGACGGCTCAAATTCTGGTCTAGGAGTTTGATGTCCGAGCTCGATGTGTTAGTACACTTGGAGTGTATTGAGCATAGTCATTTAGATGATCAATTCTATACTAACTATATGAATTCATCTACATCCTATATTATCATGTATTGCACGTACTCTTAATCTCGACGTGATTGATCGAATCATGTTCAGATAAAGCGCAGTACTTTGAGTCACCAATGGCTGAGATTTCGATATTGAGATCAATATGACCGATGGGTTGGGTACTGTTGTTATTTGATCGATGGTTAATAATCAACTGACGGAAATCACGTCCGACTTAGGTAGAGGAGTTCCCCCTCGTGTGCTTGGCTTATAGGTTTGACTATGACAGAATCATGCAAGTGGATCTTTTAATCTGGCATATCAAAAGGATAAGCGATGTGGGAGCGAGGAAAAGAGGATTATCGAACTGGGTTGTCAGTAACCTAATTCAATTTTCAAGAATCCATATCTTAAAAATGGGGAGACTACAATGCAAATGATAATTGGAAACACGAGACACAAATCGAGTTAGGGCCGGGAGTTCAGTCAGGGCCTTTAGTAAAATAAGTCCTGGTTCATGCGAGAATGGATCTAACTCAGGGGTTGAGTTATGGATGTCCAATTTTCTTGTACGGCTAGCTCGAGTCCTATAGCCAATTTATGTGCACGGGTTTTTGGATGGCTTCAGTTATTATTTAATTTAATTCGATCATCGGATTTTTCGTCGAGACAGTTGGGATATTAAATTAAATAATAAGTGGCATAATTAGCAAAGTGGCAAGTTTGGGAAATCCCCTACGTGGCCGGTGCTATAATGTGGGATAATGAATTAATTTTGCTAAGTGTATATTGTATATTGCATATATGGCAATAGTATATACACTTGGACAATTTTTGGTATATTGTAATATATTAAAAATGAAGACAAAATTAATTCTCCCTCTCCTTCCATATGGCAAGCCCTAGCTAGGGAATTATTCCATATTATTGTATATATTTTTATACACGTTTAGGAAGGTGTATATGTATATCTCCTAAATGCATAAAAGGGGATATATACAACATTTAAGAGAATTAACCTATTCTCCTCATACACCTATATTGTCGTCGCCCCTCTCCTCTCTCCCTTGTGATTTTCTACAACTTTTGGAGATGATTTGAAGTGTGTTTGAAACCTAAAGACATGGTTCGGTTCGGTGCCCACACGCCGGAATCAAGGCGTGCACGAGTCATACGCGAGAAGGTTACCGGGTGGTCTCGTATCACAACGTGGAACACTAGAAACTTAGTTACAAATTTCATAAGGTATATTTCAATCTTAACTTGAAATTATCTTTTTATCTTTTCATGAAAAATGAGAGGAGACATTTTTTACGGTCACGTCATTGTCAAAAAAATTTTTTCAAACTTTCGCTGCGCCGACTGTAACAGATAAAGAGATTCTCGTCGACAAATGAGTCTCTAATCGATATAGAGTCATTTAGGAGCACAACTAAGAGGGGAGAGAGGTGGTCAATTGTTGAATTTTCGGTTCCCTTCTTATCTCGAACTTCTATAGTAACATAATCAATCAGATAAGTCTAGGCTAAGTGTCCTTCTTCGCTAAAAGGTTCCTAGGGGGTGTATGATCTGTTTATACGTCAACCTTATACCCTAGCAAGTACGACTTAAATTTATCAAGGGTGAATACTAATACCAATATTTTTCGTAGTAGTATGGGTCATTTGTGCATCGTTAAGGGTCTTGCTGACATAATATGTGGCATGTGGAACCTTGTTCTCTTACTATGCTAGAATAGCTCCTATTACATGATTGGATGCGTCACACATGATTTTAAGCAAAATCAACAAATTCGATGACTGTATGATTGGGGTCGTAGATAGGGCATCTCCTAGTTACTTGAATGCTTTTTCCATTTTTCATCAAAGATAAAGAGTACATCATTGGTGAGGAGATCACATGAGGTTTTAAAACTTTTCTAAAAGTCCCTGATGAATGGTTGGTAAAAACCAGCGTGCCCTAAAAATGAGTAGATATGTCTAACAGACGTCGAGGGAGAGAGTTTAGAGATGAGATTGGCCCTAGCTTTGACTACCTCTATTCCTTTCTTCATGATAATATACCCCAACACGATTTCTTACTAGATTATGAAGTAGATTTTCTCACAGCTAGGTACTAGATTTGTCTCATAAATCTTTTCAGTACTTTGGTTAGGATTTGGAGACAATCTTAAAATGAGGATCTAAACTTAGAGAAGCCATTCATGAAGCGGTTTGAGAATTTCTCAACTGTATTGAAGAAGATTGACATCATGCACCTTTGAAATGTGGTAGGTGAATTGCATAATATAATTGGCATGCACGGACAGGCAAATGTGTTAAATAGACAAGTGAAGATTTTCTTCTCCTAATCAATGACGTATATCGGTACCAGATTGTAGCCCGAGTAGCCATCTAGAAAGCAATAAAAGATTTAGCATGCTAAGCGCTTTAATATCAAGTTAATGAAAGGCAGTGCAAAGTGATCATTCCTAATCATGGCATTGAGTTTTTTGTAATCTATAGAAATGCACAACCCAATAGGGGGGTGCGGATCAAAATCGACTCTTATTTATCGTTTAAAACCATGGTGAGCCCTTACTTCTTAGGCGCTACTTGCCTAGGGCTCACCCACTTACTATCAGATATGTTGTATATAATACCCACATCTAGTAGTTTTACTACTTATTGCTTCACTACCTCCTTCACGTTAGGATTTTGTCGTCGTTGCATTTCACGAGTAGGTTTAGCATCCTCTTTATAGTAGATGTGATGCGTAAAAATAAACGGGTTAATCTCTTTTAAATCAGCTACTATCCAGGCTATTACACCCTTATGAGTTTTGAGCACCTCGATGAGCTGCCCTTCTTATTCAGATATCAAGTCAAAGGCAATGATTACTGGAAGGGTACAATTGGAGCCTAGAAAAATGTACTTGAGTAAGTTTGAAAGTTGCTTCAACTCAAGTGCTAGTGCTGAGTTTAGAGAAGCCATGGTAGGGACGGAGGATTGCAAAGGTATGCCTTCAAATTGAGACACATATGGAGACATGTCAAGATAACTAGCCGTTTCTAACCCATCCTTAGAATTTGTCAGGATCGAGTCAAGCTCGAGGATGTATTCGCCAAAGTAGGCCAAACAAGCCTCTAAGAGATCATCTATGAAGATCGAGGGAAGTTGTTGCTATGTTGCCTCCTGAATTTTGTTAACAGCAAAGCAGTCAGCTTGTATCATGGATTAGTGTGAGGCATGAAATACGTTTAAGTGTAGTTTCATATTTTTGAAAGAGATTCCCAAGTTCGACAATTGATGCAGGTGTTATCTATGGCCAAAAAGGGGTGTCTAAGAATTACTTGCATTTATCTTCTCGTGTTAAGATCTGGCTTGGTATCTAGAACTATAAACTCTACGGGGAATAGGAACTTGTCAACTTTGACTAAGACGTCCTCTATGATTCCTGGTGGGATTTTTATTGACCTATCAGCTAATTGGAGGGTGACATGTGTCGATTTAAGCTCGATAAGGTCAAATTACCCTTTACGAAATGAAGGAGGAGATTAAAGCTAGCTCCTAAATCTAAGAGTTCCCATCAATTGAGTGATCTCAATGACATAGAAAATTGTGGGTACTCGTGGATCTTTCAACTTTAGGATCATGTTGTAGCTGAGGACTAAGCTAATGTGTAAGGTTAAAAACACTTTCTTGGGGACAATTGTATTTGTTCTACGCTTTTGAGTACATAAGTCCTTCAAGAACGGTGTAAAACCTGTTTTCTTGCGTCAAGAAAGGGGTAAATTGATCGTGACTTGCTTGAAAAGTTTAAGGACGTCATTCATTTATGGTACTTTCCTTTACAGTGTTATCAGCTCGTCGAGACATGTAAGAAATGAAGCTCTCAGCTCATGTGATGGAACTGGTGGAATCAAGAGTAACTCATCAGATGGAGTGGAAGGTTAAGGGATTGCAGCATCAGACACTTCTAAAATGGATATGATGCAAGGCTTATGGATCTTAGAGTCATGAGATGGCTCTGCTTCTGTCGGCCGGATTGGCTGTGCTAGGAAATTCTCTGAGGGTCATCACAACCTGAGCCTGCTTGTGGTATACACCACTACTACTCGGGATCCTCTCCACTGCATATTGTCCTTGAGGGTTAACGGCAAGATGACTTGGTAATTTTCCATCTTCATAACAGTTAAGTGTCGTTGCTATCCACCGAACTCGGGTTTCTAAGTAACCTATAAATTTTGAATTTGAACTCAAAAGTTGAGTCTTTGTGTATAAGTCTTTCAACGCTTTAAGCACTGTTTACTCAAAGCCTAAAGCTCGAGGTGTGGGGTAGCTACTGGTTGTTGGCAAGGACGGTAGGTCAACTGATTATAGGAAGTGTTATATGCTAGCCTAGGTTCCTAGTCGATGGGTTACTAGATGCTAGGTGTTACTGCTACTAACCAAAATTATGGTGGTTCTTCCACCAAGGGTTGTAGGTGTTAGAATATGGATCATTACTCGATTGGGAGAATCTATGTGCAGCATTTACATGCTCTTGGACTAAGGTGGGGAATTTTTGGCCGATGGACATTCTATGACACCGTGCACTATGCTGGCACATAATGCACATGCATCTTAAATGACAGGTGATGAAGTAGATTGTGCTATGGACATGCCATTTTTCAACAGCTAACCGAGTTTTTAGGTCAAGGACATTACATGGTTGGTGAATTAGGCATTTTGATTCACCTCATAAATGGATCGAGTCTTCTGAGCTACCGTCTTGTCAGTGCGTGAGACTAATGCTTAGTTGTTAGCCCAAGGGTTATTCAATCAAGCTCCAATTTTAATTTTGACATATAACAACATATTGATTTGGTTTATACTAATGTTTGAGTTGCATTAAGAAAGTATTTTCAAGATTTGATAACCTTAAAATCAAACCCGAACTGTCAAAGTTGAAGTTTTAAAGAAATTGGATAACCCTCCACTCCAAATGAGTCGACCGAAAGCTGCCCAATCTAAATTCTTGAACTTCTGAAACATTTGAGTCAACCTAAATCTCAAATGAGTCCACCCAATTTGCATAAATTTAGTCCTGAAGAAAATGACTCGACCCCCAAGGCAAATGAGTTGACCCAACTTATACTCCTCACCTGCTTATGAAGATCTTGATGAAATGAGTCGACCCACTACTAAATTAAGTTGACACTTTTTGAAGCCCTGTTTAAAAATCAAGCAATTGAGTCGACACCAGTTCAATGTTAGTCGACCCAAAAGGAAGTTGAGTCGACCCTTCATTAGTTTGTGACAACCCATGTCAAACCCTGAAACTTAAATTCTCAGGAATGACATCTCTACAACAAATGAGTCGACCCAAAATCATCTTGAGCCGACCCAAAAGAAAGTTGAGTCGACCCCTTTGATATTTGAGTAAACCCAACTGCGATCTACATAATTTTAGTCGACCCAATTCTAGAATGAGTCGACCCCTACGAGAAGATTTCAAATCACTGAAGCAAAAATGGAAGGTTTTCAAGGATTAAATGCTTGCAACGGCTATAATATCTATAGATCTATATAAGGTGTTATTTTCCAATCATTCAAAGGCTAAAGAATTACTCTATTACTGTTCCATTGCTGAATTCAAGTGCTCAATCATTTCATACGCATTTACTGCTTCTCCTTCTTTGATATTTTGAAACTACTCACATTTATTTCATTGCAAATCTTTTGAGAGTGAATGAACACTTTGTAGTGAGCATTTAAGGTTGTAAACTATCTCATTCAAGGAGAATTATCTACAACAACAACTCTAGTTTTTCAAGTTGAAGCTGCTCTTTGCCTAGAAAGAAGGTCGTTACGATTCACCTATTGAAGGAATCTTATTGTACGAGGTTTCGATTCACCCATTAAAGAATCGCCCATAGTGGATTTTAAACTCCCAAGGTGCTTGGGGAGAGGACTAGGTCAAGAGGACCGAACCTCTATAAATCTCTGTTTGTATCTCTTATCCATTCTCTCTTTACTTTAAAGAATTTTATTTAAACTTATGTGTTTGCTTTTAAAACTAAGAAAAGAACTTTCATAATAGTCTAAAATTTTCCAATCAACCCATTCACACCCCCCTTTGGGTTGATATTTCGGGATAACACCTTTTAATCTAACGTGCTCATAAATTGTGCAAATCAATTATGTTCATGTCCCTCTCTTGAAACATATCTGTTTTTATCTCAGTTACATAAACATAATCTGTTTGTTAAAATCAATGCTTTTCTTTCTATCGCCCGAACCACAGAATTTTTTAATTTTTTAACATAGTCGACTGTGCTATACTCAGTGGACTGAGTTTCTCGAAATTTGTTTTAATTTTCATGCATATAAGCTTCCAATCGACTGTTGGGGCTTCTAAAACATTTCCTCTCATCACGCCTGAGTCTCTCCGACCGGTATCCTCTCGTTCCAATCCTAGAATCAAGTGTCCAAGGGATCAAAGATCAATTTTTGGGGGTAAATCTTCGCTCTCCCCTTCATCTCGTCTGTTTTTCCTGTTAGGGTTTTCACTTTTCAGTTCGTTTTTAGTTCTCTAGTTCACTGTTCCTGCCTTTTTCACTCTATCTCCAGATCTTGTTTCGGTTAGTCATTGTTTGAGCAACATTTTGTTCTTTGTTCCTTTCTATGGCTCCAAGATCAAAGAAAACACGTCGTGTTCTTGAAGAGGGTGAATCTTCTCAACAAGGTAGTGGTAATGTCCATAGATTCACCTCTCCCATATATTTTCAAAAATTTTATGCCGACTTTGTTGCTAGAACCATAATTTTTGGAGAGTACTTATCCTTTAATTTCTTTGACGAGAAAAACATCCCCATTCGTCAATTCTTTCAAAATCAAGGATGGATATGGTTCCTAGAACAAAGGCTATGCATGTACCCTATGTGTGTGAGAAACTTTTACACTCATTTGAAATCAAGAAATTTGGGTACTCTCACTTCCTTTGTGAATGGTGTACCATTTGAAATAAACACTGACACATTGCAAGAAAATTTTCATTTACCTAGTGGAGGACTTCAAGTGTATCATAAACGTTGGTGGGTAATCATTAGTGGCTTTGATCCAATTGAAGCCTTAAGGCTGATCTGTGGAGATTCTACTATTTCTGTAAGGTTCAAACCCTCTCTCTGTAAATTGACTTTCATGTCTCGCATTATCCATCATATCATTTCATATCTTATTGTGCCTCGTTCTAGCGGTCGTGACCATATCTCTTATCTTGACCTTGTCCTGATTTAGTGCATCTTAACTGGTCAAAAATTTTATCTTTCTTACATTATGCTTCAACATTTTCGGTATCCCAAAAGACCAAAAATGGTTCCTTGCCCTATGGTTTTCACTTGTCCATATGATTTCGTCATTTCAAAATTAATCTTTCCAGTGAAACCGATATCTATAACTCTAGTCCAAGTGATGTCTATTCTACCACCACTCTTAGTCTTATGGGTTATAGATGGCATGAAGAATCTAGATCGTGGGTTCCTAGAACGAGGGAAGCTCCTAGGCAGTCTCCCGTTCATCAAGAAGATCTGACAGATGTATTTGATGATGCAGCTATGGACGAATCTCACATCTCTCCTGGACCTTCTACTACTCGTGCATCTCCCTCTCCATCTATCACTCTTCAGGATCTTGCCGCGAAGATGGAGAATATGCAAACTTTCATGCTAGAACGTTTCTCGAGGCTTGATGAAAATCATACGCAGCTAGCAAATTATGTTCAGAATATGTGGGGAGAACTAACAAATATGAAGCAACAAATGCAAGGATTGAATGAGATGATGGAAGGGCGACTCACTTTACTCGAGGCTCGTGTGGATGACATGAACAAGTCTCTCAACATCTTGATTAATAGAGGACATTAGATAGTTAGAGGATGATAGCTTATGCTTTTTGCTTATCTTTTGCTTTTAAGTTGTAAAACCTTAAACCTTTCTTTTGGAATGATGCATGAAATTCTTATTTCTTATGATGATTACTGCTTATCATATTTCCTTATCTTGTGCTTGGTTGGGGTATGCTTACATGCTTGATTATTGTAGCCTAAATCTTTTCAATCAAGTTAATGCCATTGAATATGAATGAAATCTTTTGATTATTTTCATTTGGTATCATACTTATTTTCTCTTAAACCTATAGTGCATGACGTTCGATAATCGGGTTATTTCACTACAAAAATATTTTCAATAAACTCTTTTTAGTGAAATTCTCGTAGCGCCGCTCTGCTATAGTTTTTCATCTCAAAATATGATTCCAAATATCTAAATCATAAGTCTTGATTTTTCATAGCAATGCATGATGCATGTCTTTCTTTTGGATTAATATAGGGGAGATTTCTTTTATCTCTTGATGTATTGTTCATGCATATGCCTTTGCTTATATGTTTTTGCCCTCATACTTGTCTATTTTGTTTGAGCTCGTCTCTCACATAAATGGTCATCACAGTCATTCAAAACTCTTGCATATGCTTATGGAGAGATTTTTCCTGTAAAAATCTCTTGAGAGATATTTCTTCTGGTATAGCACACTTTATTTGCTAATTTGTATCTGACATGTGTATTTCCTATTTAATATTGGGGGAGAGAACATTTCCTTTCGGCCCAAATTTTATATGATTTAGGGGGAGAAGTTATCTTTATTTTAAAAGGATGTATCTTTATCAAAAAGAAAAAAAAATGGGGGAGTTATTACTTTTAAAAGAGAGATCTTTCATCATTTTTTTACAAAGGGGGAGACCTTTTAGGTTTATTTTTGCCATACTTTCTCTTGACTTTTTGTTATCACAAAGGGGGAGAAATGTTTTATTGATTTGCATATATGTTGCTTTTACTTAAAAGGGGAATATGTATCTAATTTACTTGCATATTCACTTATACTCTTGATATGCACATTTTGTTTTGTCCTTTGATTGATAAAAAGAACGAAGTTTGCAATTACATATTTGTTTTAGTTTTTGCATTGGTATTATAAAGCATAATTTCTATATATTTTATACATTTGCAAATCAATGGTTGTCATAATCAAAAAGGGGAGAGATTGTTAGCCTAAAGGCTATCAAGCTTGTTTTTGGTTTTGATTATAACAATACATTAATTTGGTGTATTTTAATAATTAGTTGTGTTTAACTGAAATATTTCAGGTTTTAAATCATATATTTTTAAGCCTTTGCAAAGCCAAAAAGCCAATGAAGGATTGGAAGATTGAAAGAACCAAAAGAAAGACAAAACAACTAAATAGTTTTAGTTTCAGGGGCAACACAGTCGACTGTATAGGACTCAGTCGACTGAGTAGTGGCAGTATCAAAAAAATCAAAAGTATCGAACCTGTTTCAAGAAAGTTTGACACAAAAGTCCCGAGCTTTTTCTCTCTCCTCAAGGTCAAGAAAAGTGTCGACACATTCCTAAAAAGTTCGACACTTTTCACGTTTTTCAAATAAAGTTCGTCACAAAGAAGAAAAAAGGCTCGAACCTCGGATTTTTAGAAAGGCTACTGTTTCAGGACGCAGTCAATTGTATAGAGTTCAGTCAACTGAGTTAAGGCAAAAAATTTGACCCTTTCGGTAAAAGTTCAACACTTTCGAGTGGGTTTTCAGAAAAAGGAAGGTACAACGGCTATATTCTGACCTCCAACGTATATATTTTGGCTCCAACGGTCATATTTCTTCAACGGTCATATTTCTTTCATCATTCATCTCTCTTAGTGCTCAAAAACTAGTTTCTAATCTTAAGCTTTTATTTCTGGGTTTTTGTATACCAGATTTATTTGTATTCACTCCTCTCCATTATTGTACTTTGATTGTAAATCATCTTTGAGAGTGAGAGAATTTGTAGTGAGCCTTTTACTTTGTTTTTATCACCTCTCTAAGGAGGAACAAGCTACTACAACTTGGTTTAAACCGGGTTACTCCTGCTTCAACATTCATAGGGCTTCGATTAGCCTGGACCAATAGTGGGTTATGCCTTACCCGTAAATAGGTCGATTATAAAGAGGTTAAAATTCACCTTGTAAAGAATTCTGATAGTGAAATACCCAAAGACGTTTGGGAGTGGACGTAGGCCGGGATTTGGCCGAACCACTATACATTGCGTGTTGTGGTTTGCTTTATCTTTTTCCTTTATCTTTTAATTTCTTGCATTTTTTTATATATTTTTCGCTGCATTTTTGTTTGATTTCTAAGTGCTAGAAGTTGTTTTTGAAAAAGATACAACTAGTTTATCAAGATGCCAAACAACCTATTCACCCTCACTCTAGATTGCATATACGGACTAACATCAAGAATTCAAGAGAAGACTTTGAAGATCAAGGTATATTAAAGAAGAATTATTTTGGAGTATTTTAGCCAAAGGGAGATCATAGTTCAAGTCCAAGGACTTTAAAAGATCAAAGGGGTGATTTTAGCAAAAGGGGAGATCAAGGTTCAAAATGACATACACTCCGTATATCGGGCATAACTTTCTCTATAGAAAGAATTTTCAAGTGAGGTTTAGACCATTGGAAATAGGACTTCTGGGGCTTAAATCTGGATATAAAATTTGCTTAATTTGGAGTTCAGATGAAGGAGATATGATCGATTGAAGTCTGCTCAAAAGTGCAGAAATTTTCAGAATAGTTTAGTCGACTAAGCTGTACATCCAGTCGACCGAATCTTAGTTCAGTCGACTAAACTGCTCTGTCAATCAATTGAATATGCTAAATTTTTTATTTTTCAGCACAACGTCTAGTTTGACATTTTCATACATAGCCCAACAGCTAGTTCAGAATTGAGACCTATAAATAGAGTCTTTGAGCTCTGGTTTTAGTGATTCAAAGCCTCTTAATTCTTCTCTCTATTACTTACTCATTTGTGCTTCAAATTTCTAGTTTTTCATTCGAATTTGTGAGAGAAAGATCATTTAGAATTCTCATTGAGCTTCATTTCATATATTCTTTAAGAGTGAATTAAAGTTTCATTGTTGTACTCATGGGCTAATGTTAGAGCATACATTGTACTTCTCATTGGTTTCAATTGCACTAGAGAACTTGATTCTCAAAAAGGATTGAATCTGAGGTTGAAGGGTTCGTGTACTTGAGAAAGGTTCATTCTCAAGAGAGGCTACTCTTCCTAGACTAAGGAGAGAGGCTACTCCGCCTAGACCAAGGAGAGAGGCTACTCCGCCTAGACTAAGGAGGGATAGTGAAAATCCTCATAGCGGTTGGCTAGAGGTAAGGACGTAGGCCGTTGTACCGAACCTTGTAAATCTTGGTGTCATCTTTCTACCCTTTTCTTCTTACTTGCTTTACTTACTTTTGCACGTTACAACTTTTATTGGAATACTTGAATTGAATTAAATATTTTTTAAAATTCCAATTCACCCCCCTCTTGGGATCACACACTTACTATCAATTGGTATCAGAGCCACTCACATTATTCCTAACAAATTTTTGTGAGAAAGATCTATGGTAGGCATTGGTGTAACCCCTTTTGGTGAAGGAAAATCCTCTACTAGGCCTCTAATTTTCACTGGCGTCAATTACACGTTTTGGAAGCAAAGAATGAGGATCTTCATTCAAACCATGGATTGGAGGGCTTGGAGAGTAATCGTGCAAGGTAACCACGTTCCCACCAGAACGGTAGAAGGTAAGGAAGTACCTTAACAAGAAGAAGAAATGAATAAAAATGACATGAGACTTTTACAAGTTAACTCTAGTGCTATAAACGTTTTATATTGTGCTTTAGATGCTAATGAATATAATCGTATTATGGCTTGTAAAAGTGCAATAGAAATTTTGGAAAATTTAGAAATTACATATGAAGGCACACAAGATGTTAAGGATTGTAGAATTGATATACTCGTTTTACGCACATTATTAATTCTTTTAATGCTCTTGGAAAAACTTATAAATCTTATGAGCTTTTAAGGAAAATTCACAAAGCCTTGCCACCGATTTGGGAAGCTAAGGCTACCACCATATCCGAGACAAGAAATCTAAGGGTAATGACCTCGGATGAACTCATCAGCTCACTATTGACATACGAGCTAAAAATCAATGAAAGATTCAATAAGCAATGTAAAATCAAGAAGGACCCAAAGAAGAAAAAGAAGGCGATGAAAGCTACCACATGGTATGACTCCGACTCAAACGAGTCAACCACTAGCTCAAGCGACAACGAGATGGCCAACTTCTGCTAGATGGCTAGCATTGACGAAGAGGTAAATTCTCACTCCAACTCTTGCAATGATTCTAGCTTTTCTTATTCTATGTCCTCATATGATGAACATAAAGATGAAATCTTTAATTTACATAAAAGTTTTTTGAAATTAGAAAAGAAGAATGATAGATTAAAAATTGAAAATAAAAGGTTTTCCAAAGAAATTGAGGAATTAAAAACTTTAAATGAAAATGTCAAAAATGAAAAAGAAAAAATGTCTAAAGAACATATTTTGAAAACTGAATCTTTGGAAAAAGAAAAATTTGTTTTGAAAGATGAATTTGAAAAATCAACAAGAATTTTCAAAAATAAGATTTCTACTTTGATAAAATAAAATGAAATGTTAAAAACTCAACTTATGAACTTGAAAGGAAAAAATATTAAAAATGACATTTCTTGTGAACTTAAAAAAAAAGTGGATGATTACTTAACTATTATTTACAAATTTACAAATGGAAAAGAAAATTTTGAAAAACTCTTAGAAGCACAAAGAAGATCCTTAAATAAAGAAGGCATTGGCCATAATGGAGAAGTAAAATTAAAATTTGAAAATCATTATGAAAAAGAATCAAAGAACTTCTTAAAAAAAATTTCAAAGAATGTTTATGAAAATGTCATATGGTTTCAATGCAAGAGAAAAGGTCACATTAGATTTCCCATTAAAAAGAAATAATGGTGTCACTAAGATGGTTTAGAGAGTGAAAAAAACTAAGCATAATCCTTATATGCATAATGAGTTTTATCGTGCTAATCTCCAAGGACCCACAAGAAAATGGGTATCAAGATACAATCATGCCTATTTTGCAGCAAACCAAGAAGAGAGATGGCTTAGGGACAAGAATGGGAAGACAACATGTTCATATACTAGAAGGATCAAATGGATGAAGTCACATGAAAGTGACTGCAGCCTCCAAGGCCAAAAATGCTGATTTTTGATGGTTAAAATGGGTACTATCTAATCCCTTTAGATTAATAATATTTTGATAATTTTATGACTTTTTCATACTAGTTTGATATCATGCTCTAATCTCATTGATATCAAGCCTATATTATTTTTTTGTATCCCTCACATGATATGTGTTACATATTTTAAGTATGTGTGTGTTTATGCTATGTGTTTGATTATAATGCCTATTGATTAGCCTAAATCTTTTCAATCAAGCAAATATCATTGAAATTTTTTGAAAACTTATGATTGATTTGCATTGGTATCATACTCAATTTTCTCATAAAACCTATAGTGTATAACATTCTATAATCGGGTTGTTTCACCGTGAAAAATATTTTTAATAATTTTTTTTATGAAATTCTCGTAGTTTTGCTTTGCTATAGTTTTTATCTCAAAATATGATTCCAATCATATTAATCATAATTTTGATACAACATAGCAATATCCGATTTGCTTTATTGATTGATAAAGGGGAAGATCATCTCTTATTCATTGGTATCATGTGCTTTTTTTTTTGGGCATCTCATGTTAAATAACTGACATCAAGTATGCTCAATACATGCTTCTACACTTTTATTGGTATTAGACCCAGGCATATCTTATATCATATAGGACGAGTTTTTTCTTGTTTTTGTATATCTAGCTCAACACTTTTTCCATGATCAAGCCCATGCTTCACATATGTATATCATCAAATGCTTGCATGCTTTGTTTATCTAAGGGAGAGAGTTAAAAGAAAAATATAGAATATCTTTATATTGTGATTTGCCATGTGTGCAATATTCTTACTCTCATGCATATATGTTGATATTTTTCCCATGCTTTTTATGTTTATAGATCATCATGCTCATATAGTTAAAGGGAGAGTATATATTTTTTGGCAAACAATTGGTATAATTTCTTTTAACATTGAAATCTTTTGCTTACATTATTTTCGGGCAACTATAGAGAGGCTGTTCACTTACTCTGATACACACACATCCCTTGATGTTTTTCTTGTTTGTAAATCATATGGGGAGATTTTTTTTGTTTTTGGGCCAAGAAAATCTACCTATTGCTCTGATACATGTCTATCTTGATTATCTCTTAGCTTTTGCTTGCCTCGATATATATCTTTCATGATCATACTTGTTTTGCTTACTTAATTGATTGCTTCCATGAGGGAAATCTTTTTATTCACTTCGATACATTTCTTAGAGACCATCTATTAACTTTTGGCATCATCTTACCTTGATGCATGTTTTTGTCTCTCTTTAAAATGTTTATCTTACCATATGTCAAAGGGGAGCTTCTATTATCTTTAAAATGGGAGCTTATTGAAAAATGCTTATAGAACATATTGTTAGGGTACGCATATTGAAAGGGGGAGATTATTTGCTAATCATGTTTATTTGCCTATGCTCTGTATGTATTTTCATGTTTGCTATATCTTGCATATTTTGTCATGTCAAAGGGAGAGAGAGCTGTCAAAAGGAAAATCTGTGATTGTTTTGCTTCAAAATTTGTTGCTTATATTAGCAAAGGGGGAATAGTCTTGATTGATTTTTACTCGTAATTGTTCTTGCATATATATTGTATATGTTGATTTTCATACCTATTTCTCTTGCCTTTTTGCTATGACAATGGGGGAGAGGTATTTTATTGATTTGTAAATATGTTGTTTTTGCTTAGAAGGTTGATTGAGTTGATTGTGCATATATGATTTGTATATTGGTATCCTTAAGCTTAATTTCCATATATTTTAGGTTGTTGTAAATCAATGGTTGTCATAATCAAAAAGGGGAAGATTGTTAGCC